>JBBPDA010000039.1:16799830-16817333 GCA_037974385.1 Arnoldichthys spilopterus
CTATTTTGCGGCTGCTGCTACAACAGTCTGCATATCTCTCAGTGCCTTCAGCATAACTGTGTTGTGTTCTATATTGAGTTGTAGATGAATAGACTATGTCATGGTTTTACTGGCTGTAGGCTGATATGAGATGAAAGCCATAAGTTTTGCACTTGTAGTGAGAAGAAAGCTTGCATTTATTCTGTTTAAATTAACTTGTGGATTCTCAGCTAGACCCAAGTATGACTAGTAATGCTTGCTGTGCCCTCTATTTGTGACTTGTAGTACTTAAAATCTCTGTGTTGAGGGGTCAGTATTGCTGATCCTATTAAAGATGTGTACATAAACACAGAGAGTGACAAGCCTATCGCAGGCCCAATGGTGGCAATAATGTCATTTGAGCCTAATAAAAAGAGACATGTTAGAGGGACATTTTCACATTTTCATTATGGGTGTTCCTCAGACAAGCATAGGAAAGAAAAAAACAGCGAGCAAGTCAGCGCGAGAGGGAGAGAGAGAGAGATAATATGACCTTGGCTGTCAGGCCAGTTTGACTAGTTGCCATCATTGTGAGTAAAAAGACTCCCAGAACAACCCAAACATGAGCCACAGTTACAGAGAACATTACAGTGCCCTTTCATTAACAGTGAACAGAGCAGATACTATTGCTCTACCCCATGGGGAGGGATGGCTAAGCAGTATTGACTGAATGTTATAAACTTACTGTATATAGAGATGATGTGTAATGTTCTAGGCTTTTTTGCAGCATTGCAAATAATAGCATACTGTCCTACACCATTCATTTGATCACCTGGTGATAAAATAAATGAACAATGGTTTGAAAATTAAAGAATATAATCAATATTTTGGAAAAATAATTAATTATTAAATAATAAAATATTTATAATAATAATAGTAATAATAATAATACATTCATTTTAATGCTGTTTTAAATGATTCATGTTGTTGCATATTGGCATAATAAGCATTCAAATCTAAGCTGGCCACACTTTTGTCAGCTCTAATTGGCCAGACATGTTCCTGGCTACACAAGCTTTGCAAACACATTTCTGTAAGATATTTTCTGTTCTGCATGCTGTGACAACATGGGACTTTTGAAGAAGGTATGGCTCCAGTCACTGAACTGACAAAAGTTTGATAAATAACTTGTGATGTGAACTATTCTTTGAAGTTGTACAATACTTTCACTTTTGGCCACCTCAATTTATATAACAATGTTTGTGTTTATTCTAGCTGTATTCTGTAACTCTACACAAGGGTTGGTTTTGTATATCACTCAAAAATCAGGTATTTTGTAAGGGGCAGGGCCCCCCCAAGGGTCAAAGGGAGTTGTCTCCACCTAGTGGCCGGAGCCGGTAACTCAAGCATAAGCTCCTAGATCAAGGGATCCACAGGTGCTGTGGATCAGGGAGCTAATTGCTGGAGTCACTAGGCTCCGGGACACTAGGAGGAGGTGCGAAGTCTACTCGTTGTCTTAGCAGTGACTAAGCGCTGTTCCGTGAACCTTGTCTTGTATCTAGTCTTTACTGTGAACCTTGAACCTTGTCTTGCACCTTGAACGTAACCTACTATTTAGACCCCTGCCTTGTCCTTGACCCTTGCTACCCTGACCATGTTTTTGGACTGTCCCTGTGTTTCCTCTGCCTGCCTGTTTTAAATAAAACAGAGACTTTTGACTCGCATCTGCCTCCAGACTCTCTCATTTGTGACAAAAGACTTCGCCTTACCCATGGATGCAGCGAGTCACACCGCAGAACCAGCTCCCAACTCTCCAGGGCCATGGTGGATCAGGGGAGGTTGCTTGGAGAGCATCAGCAAACAATCCAGCACATCCGCATCAGCCTGGGGGTGATTACCCAAGTTTTGCAGCAGCTGACAATCCGGCAGTCCCCCGGAGCAGTGGCGCCTCCGGTTCCAGCCCCTGAATCCAGTCCAGGATTCAGTCCGTGCCCACGTGCCGTCCTGTCCACTCTGGCTTTTTCCGAGGGAAACGTGAGCAAGCCAGACAAGTATGACGGAGATCCCAACACGTGTGGTGGGTTCCTGTTCCAGTGCTTGTATTTCTTGCACCAATTGGTTGAGAATGAGTATAAAAAATAGCCATAGTTGTCTCGTTGCTCTCAGGAAAAGCACTAGAGTGAGCGGCTGCGGTGTGGAGCAGACTGGGTCCAGTTGTATGCCACTACGACAGCTTCATATTGCAGCTGAAAGAGATTTTCGATCATCCTTTATGAGGGGAGGAACCACTGGGAGAGAGGGATGGAGAGTAAGCAGGGAGCTCGAAATGCATTTGACTACGCTGTCGAATGTCAGACCGTTGCTGACCTGGGCAGACAGAGTGGCGTCGCTGTCTCTGTCCGGCTCCGCCCAGACATCGTCATCATTGCCCAGCCCCATCCGGACGTCACCTTCTTCGCTAGACTCCCCCCAGACGTCGCCTACTATGCCATCTTCCGCCTTGGCATCAGTAGCTGCATCATATTCCCCCTGGATGATGTTGGCTCCACCCTGTTCCATCCGGGCGTGGCGGGCGCCTCTTGGCCCCCCGGGCATCGCGGGCATCTCCTGGCTCCCCCTGGACATCGCTGATGTTGCCTTGCTTTGCGTCGCGGGCGTCTCCTGGCTCCCCCTGGATGTCACTGACGTCACCTTGCTTTGCCTCCATGTCTCCCAGGCCCCAGGGGGAGGAGCAAATCTTGTGTTGGGAAAGGGAGATGTAAGGGGCAGGGCCCCCCCAAGGGTCAAAGGAGAGTTGTCTCCACCTGGTGGCTGGAACCGGTAACTCAAGCATCAGCTCCCAGATTAAGGGATCCACAAGTGCTGTGGATCAGGAAGCTAATTGCTGGAGTTACTTAGGCTCCGGGCAACCAGGAGGAGGCACAAAGTCTACTCGTCATCTTGGCAGTGACTGAGCGCTGTTCTGTGAACCTTGTCTTGTATCTAGTCCTTACCATGAACCTTGAACCTTGTCTTGTACCTTGAACGTAACCTAGTATCTAGACCCTTGCCTTGTCCTTGACCTCATCTTGATTTCTGCATTGCACTGTTTGCTCCTTTTTTGACCCTTGTTACCCTGACCACATTTTTGGACTGTCCCTGTGTTTCATCTGCCTGCCTGTTTTAAATAAAACAGAGGCTATTGACTTGCATCTGCATCCAGACTCTCTCATTCATTACATATTTCTTACCAACAGTGAGCTCTGAAACAAAAGCACAACTGAGCTATGTATTTCATTTACTTCAGAATATGTTTTCCAATCATAAGCTTCTAGGTCACACAATGTACTGAAGATCCTTCTTTATCCTTCTTTAAAGCACTCAAGCATGGCCAGGGCCTCACATAAACGTGTAGCAAACAGGCATCAAGAAAGCAGATTCAAATCGAAAGGCACTTCGTTATGTGGTCAGCATTCCAAGGTAAGGGGTAACAAATGGGAAAGTGAGAGGGTTTCAGGTCTCGTGTTGCGACAACCAAGGTTAAAATGAACCCTCAAGGCCTCTTAGGTTAATGTGGTTTCCCTCCAAAGTTCAGACCTTGACTGTTTAACATTTATTTTTTAAGTAGCCATTTTTAAGGCAGCCCAAAGGGTGTGGAAACAGTAATAAATCTTCCACAAAGGTCCCTGAAGCCACTCTGGGATTCCAATCAAAATGAAGAAAGGTGTGAGAGAGAAAAAGAGAGTAGAAAAAAAGACTGAAAGTCGGAGTACTAACAGGAGTTAGGGAGAGGGTTTAAGGTCATGTTTTTTTAATTATCTCATTTGTAAAGTATATAAAGGAAGAATAAGAATGTTTACAGTGATGCTCATTGGGTGAATCTCAATTCAAAATGGCTCCATACTGACTATATAGTGGGCAACATAAGTCATAAAATTCAAGTTTTTATACCTATATGGGAGTATTTTCAAATTCAGCCATGGTCTACATCAATCAATAGCATAATATGAATCTTATGGGTATCGCAGTCGAAAAAAATGTGACATGTCACTTGTCACCACAACAAATGGTAACTTTACAAGAGAAAGTGAAAACATTTCTTGCTTCTAAAGTAAAGTAGTGAAAACTATTTAGAACAAGTGATTTTGGAACATTTCTGTTCAAATAAAAACTTGGAAATATGTGGTTTTCTCTGGACAGCAACAACATGTAAAAATTAATGTCTATATGTTAAAAAACAATGTTTTTTTTCTTGCGCATCACTTCACTAAAGAAAGGCATTCATAAGCCTTTATAAATCAAAAGGCTTATATATGTTTCATGTAGCCTTATGAAAACTTGCCCTTCAGTAGTGTTACCTTTTTTTGTTCATACACTACTATTATGTCTAAAACAAGTTGATGCATTCAAGTAATAAGCCTCTAATGTTAACCTACATGTATACATCTACTCTTTAAGAAAGTCAACCTCAGAAAGTCCCATGCCATGAACATAGTTATCCCAAAATATTAATAAAGTAAAACCTTTAAAACAATAATGATCTTTTGTTGGAAAATATCTGTCTGTTATGTCATTGTAGTTTTTTTTTTTTTTATTCTTGAAACAATATCAAAATAATAAACTGGTACTTGACATGATGGTAAACAACCAAAATAATAGACAACAATCATGTGTTTTTAATATTACTCACCAGTATAACATAAAAAATACTTTTCAAACATTTAAGGTTGCTGTCAAATTATTATTACAAAAATTACATGGTGGAACAGATTATAAAAGTGTGAGACAGGGTGAAAGAGCACTGGTAACAGATTGTAACCGTAAACTAATTTTCTCATGTTGTCCTTTAAGCTTTGCCTTTTGTAATGTGTGGAATTGTACCCAAAAAAATATTCTCCCCCCACATTTCCTTGCAATGTATTAACTGGGGAGGGACAATGCTGTTGTATGTGCGTGGTAAGTAGCAAAGATAAAGAATTACAAATTGCAGAAGACATAGAAGAAATACAGAAGAAATAAAGTTCTAGTTACATTTAGAGATTTTAAATGTGATTCTAACTTATTTCTTAAAGAAATATACCTGCACCACTTTGGCCCAAAAACAAGTGATATACTTTTAGAACTTTAAATGTTGCTTGTATAGAAATAAAGGCAGGACCTAATAAAAAAGAACAAACCCACATGCACACATTGTGTCAGTAAGAAAAATAAACACCAACCAAGAATGAACAAGAATACAAACACATAAACCATCAATGGGAGGAACAGTAATGGGCATTGATGAACTTTTTCATAGTTTGGCTACATTTGTTCTTTTTTTTTTTAACCTCCATGTTGAGACCTATCATTGAGAATGGGCAGATCCTCCATCAGGCATTGGTGCCACTGAAATACACGCAGTTGAACTGTACACTGTCATCATCAGCATTCCTGATGCTGCCTGCCAGCATGGTCGATGGTAATGAGTTTTAGTTGCCATAAAGTTCTTTGAACCTTTGATTTTCTATTTAAACTCACATCAGCTTGAAGGGTTGCCTCCTTGAGACCTAAGCATAGGCTGATTTGACATACAAAAAATACACAAATAGCAAATACATCTATTACCATCTGTGTTCACTGTCCAGGATGACAAAGTCCGTTCAATCTCCTAAAAAGGAGGTACCTTAGGTACTAAAACTGAGAAGACACTTAGGCACCAAAAATGAGAAGTCGCTTACCTGTTCTCAAGACAATTTATGTATATCCTTACATTTTTCCCCTTTGTCTATTAGTACACAACATCCTGATTTTGCAACTGTTGCTATGAATGAACACATTAATGGGTGGAGCGCAGATAGTTCAGTCCTTTATCTGGTGTCAGCAATTTTCCTTACAAACAGAGAACACTTCAACAATATTTAAGCAAATTATCACTTATGGCCAAGTCTGCTCAGTAACCTCTTCAAGCAAACCCACAGAGATGCAGAGATGGACAGCCTTTTAATTACATGCATTTCATTACATTATCTTTAATTTAACCCATCACACATGCACACATGGAGCAGCCAGCACCTATCAACAGCGCCCAGGGAGCAGTGTAGTGATACCTTGCTCAAGGTTACCTCAGTGGTGCCCGGGTTGGGACTTGAAAAGGGCAAGGTCCTAACCACAACCACTGTGTTGTTTTAGTCTTAAGACAAGAACTTTTATTAGAGACTTACTACAGCAATATTACTTACCACAGAGAGAGCAGAGATGTTTTAATTTAATTTTTAGTAATGAATATCCTAACTCGAGCATAGAAAAATGTGTATTTCTGCAGGACACAGCTTTAAGAGCATGCAGACAGTTGCCTCATGTCTCCATAAACACTTTGTAAGTTAATTACTTAATGCACATAATTCATTCATGAGTTGGGCACTATTGAGTAGGCCTCAGAAATAATTCCAACATTACATTTTCAGTCAAATATCTGTAAGAAGCTTGTGTGCATGTATATTATGTTATTCCTGTGTTGTGCGGAGTGCTTTATAGATTGACACACTGTGTAATTTTCATTCGAGTGGATTTCAGTGGGATATTGACATACTGTATTGACTGAGGGTTACTGCCAGGATGTGAATACATACAGTATTTTCTTTCTTTTCTTTCTCTTCTTTTTTTTTTTTTTTTGTCTAACGGTGAGGCTTGTGTTTTTGTTTTACTCTTCAGGCTGAGATTAAAGGCAGGCTCTGACTATTTGCTTATTGATTTCCTTTCCCAGCTTGAAATCATTCTTCACAAACAACTACCGCCGTAACATTTTCCTCCAATAGCAATATGTAATGCCAACGGACTACTAATAAAACTAAATAAAACCTCTTTATGGGCACATCAAAGGTCAACGTGCTCCAAGGCAAAGAGTGTTTTTTTTGTTGTGTTGGTTTTTTTTGGGGGGCATTGCCTTTTTGTAAAAATTAAATAAAAGTCACGACTCACAACTGTGAAGTATGGACAGTTGAGAAAACCGCCGTTCTCCTCGGAATGAGCTCACTGACTGACGCCCGGTGATGCTTGATGATGCAATCTCCTAACCTGTCACACCCCTCGCTCTCAGAACTGATCCCCCTGCATGTCATTAAAGCAGAATGAATCACTTCAAGGCCTAATGCACTTCACTTTTTACTCTTAGGCATAAGTCTGAAACATAATGCTTTAATGTGAAGCTAAGCTCCACTGCTTTTAAGATATTCTTTATATTTGTTTGTATTTGTATTATTTACATTCATTGCTCAACTGTTTCTTAAAAAGTTGTATTACACCTTCAACAGCTGCAAAAGTTTCGGCACCCCAGGTCAGAGCATATGCTCTGATTTTAGCAATAATCCAAATACACAAAAATAATTCCTTTTTTTTGAAGGATAGGATATCTTTAACTCAGCAAATCAATAGAAACTGGGCACTGAAATGTGCAGAAAAGCATAATATTTTAGTGTGTTTTCTGCTGAGGACATTATTTACTTAGAAAACCTAGAAAAAGTGTAATCTGACCAGGAGCATTCAAAGGTTTGCTTTTAACTGTATATTTGTATCTTATTGATGCTCTGTGTGCAAAACAGCACAAACCAAATGGAGGGGAAGAACCCCCCGTATTGCACAGTGATATTTATCAGAGGGCATTTAATGCACAAGAGGCAAATGATCCAACAAAATACATTAGCCTTATTTACTAGATAGAGAGGCTTATTAGATCTCTCACCGCAATGAGCCCGGCTTGGTGTCTCCGTCATTTCCAGCACATTAAGAAACACACAAATCAGGCATTTGCGAAAGTTCATTACGTTATTTAGCCGACGGAATGACCTTGATGTTTCCTTGGAACATTTAACCATCCCCAAGGTGGCCATTATAGTGATAAATACATGCAACGCTGACAGCAGTGCCGGCTTATTTATTTACTGAGCATGAGGAAGCACTGCTCTCTCTCTCTCTCTCGCGCGCTCTCTCTCACACACACATACAAACACACACACAGGCCTCATGCTGTGGCTTCTGTGCTCGTTTGTCATTGCACCCTGCCCAGCTTCCTGCAGCTTAGTGGTGAGCGTCGAAATACGTCAAGGCTTCTCTCTCGCTATACCCCCACCCCCCCACCACCCCTCCATCAATACCTAGCCCCCAAGGCTATCTCTGCAATGCTTAATGCCTTCAGTCGAACCAGCGGTGTTTATTAGTCTCCAGCTGCTGGCCCGTGCTCTTGGCCGAAGCTGGGCGATAATAATTAAAGTCGGGGAAAATGTTCTCTTCTTCCTCCGGCCAGTGGAATATTCAAGGCCACCGGAACTGGCCTGCAATTATGAGGGCATACAAAGCAGCCATGGACAACAAAGCAAGCCTAAAGCGGTTTCTGGCCATTTCAGGTTCCAGCCATTTAGGTAGCTGCAGCAGCTCTCAGTATATTTCACAGCTGGTTTAACAAGGAGACATGAAAAAAAAAAAACAGCAAAAATATTTAAGTGGTTTGTCTTTATGCAGAAATGGCTGAAACACATCACCGTGTGAGGCCAGAAACGTTTTTGTAAAAGTCAAAGCATGCAATGAAAAAAGAGGACTAAAACGTCAGCAAATGTCAGGGAGACCTACTTTTCAGTTTGTTTTACATGTAAAAATGTACCCAAGGAGATTTTCCACTGTAATTAAAGTACAGCTTTATTCACTCCCACACTGTCAAACTGTTATTGACTGTTTTTTTTTGTCAATTTCCAATTTTGCACTAATAACTGGCTAAGCATTGTAAATCATCTGCAAAGCAGTTATTTCTCTTGGGATGTCGGCTTAGTGGATAGTCTTAATGTATTTACTGATCTCGCAGTGAGGCATGGGCGAAAAAGAACATTTATCAAAGTGCATACAAACCTGAATTTATCTTCTTAATGTGTGTGTTGATGGTGTAACCCCCCCCCCCATCCCTTGCATGAACTCTAGCTGTAAGGAAGACTGAGTCTCTGACCTTCCTCACCTTCAGAACCCCCACAGTCCCAGCAACAGAGCTTACTTCCCTCTGATCAATAAGCAATCACCCACTCAGCTCCTCAGCAGCAATGCCATCAAAACTGTTTACTGTTTACCATTGCTCTCAAAAAGAGCTGTTTTAATTACTGACACAGCAACCCCCCTGCCATTCAAATTAAACCCATTATAGAGGGGAAAATACACTTTTTCAAAAGCTGTGGTTTTCTGCATTCAGCTGCAGGCATTAATAAAAAACTGCAAGTTTACATATAATGCATTCAGGGCTGTTTCTTTACATGTTTCGATGAGCCCCCGCTTGGTCACAGACTTGAACAAACCCAGGAAAGGAAGTGTTAAATTACCAGTAAAAACTATTATAGATCCATCTATTCAGCCTACAGCTGTTTAGCCCATTGATTTATGCTGAAGTTATACGTGTTTCAGGCTGAACTTTTTTCAGTGATGCACAATACATATTTTACAAGCCGTGATATATATTTTAATTTTAAGCAACATGCTTCTTGGGGGAGCACTCCACCCACCTCAGTCAGAATTTTGTATAAAAAGAAGTAATACCTAAGGTCAAATAAAGTAGACAATGAGACAGCACTTCACTGTACATTGATCAGCAAATTAAAATAAATAAAAAAAATAAAACAGTAAGTACAAATAAAATCAATTTACAACCCATATAAATTATAATGCAAGTTTAAGTTGTTACTCATCGGTGATCCCACTAAATTTGTTCTATGCACCAGTTACAGACCTATACAAAAATTCAGATACCACAGGACAAATGTGTTGTGTCCATTTTCTAAGTGAAAATAAGTGCATCTTCTACAGAAAACACAGAGTCTGAGCTAACACTGGTCCAAGGGTATGATGGTGTGGGCCTTGGTGTCTTGGGTCATGACTCTCAGAACTATAGCTATGAGGCTAGGGCCTGACCTTGGACTGGCGCTGAGGCGTGAGCAAAGATTGGTACTTGGGTTGAAATTGTAATCCTGTTCCTCCGAGGCATCTTTCCAATGCTCTTCTGATAAAGATAAGCAGCTTAGGCATGTGCCTTGGTATAAAATATTCTTTGTCTTTTGTCCTAGAGCATATACACCAAGGATATTATTAGTTGGTAGGTCCACCTTATGCTGCCAGAACAGCCCTGACTGTGGTGTACTAGGTGTTCTGACACCTTTCTATCAGAGTAAACTTTTGCTTTTAAAACCACAGTAGCTCTTCTGTGGGATCAGACATGTGGGCTAGCCTTCAGTTCCCAAATGCATCAGTGAGCCTTGGGTGCCCATGACATTGACACTGTTTGTTTTGGTGATTTGCTGATTCAGTCATCTAGCCCTTATCAAAGAGGCTCAGATCCTTCTGCTTGCCCATTTTCCTTGCTTCCAGCACAATAACTTCAAGAACTGATTGTTCATTTGCTGCCTAATATAGCTCATACCCCTGTCAGGTGCCATTGTAATGAAATAATTAGACAGTCATTGTTATTCTCTTCACCTGTCAGTGGTGTTAATGTTATGGCTGATTGGTGCAGATTTCAAGGTTCTGTGGGCAAACATCTGAGGGTATATTGTAACAGAGGCCTAGATTTCAAGGCTGATGAGCTGGGGACATCTGCACTACTGTTTATTTATTAAATGTAATAACAGTAATAATTCATATGCAGCCTATGTATGTTTTCCCAGTATGTACATTAAAAAAAATAAATGAATAAAAACTGTGCACTAATATTTGCTTTAAAATGCCAGTCTAAATCTAAGTGTAAGAAGGATGTGCTCACTGAAGGAAACAATGAAACTTATCAATCAACTAATCAATGTAATTTAAAATAAGAACTTTACTCATCCCACAGAAAATTCCTGTGCCATTACATGCTCAGTGCAACAAAGACAGAAACAGAACAGAAGCAGAAACACTATAGTTAAGAATAATTAAAAGAGAGAAAAATAAATAAATAAATGTTGGGTTTTTTTTATTACAAAAAATAGAGCAGCAAATATAAAGTGCAGAACTTTGACAGGACTTGTTAAAGATTTTGCTTATGATTGTGTGTTGGTCCAAGGCCTTTTAATAGCAATCTGTATTAAAATGTATTTATGTATGTATGTATGTCTCTTAGCGCTAAATTCTAATTGTCAGCTAAAAAAAGAAAAAAGAAAAAAAAAGAACATATTTTGCTTTGTTGCTTAATGTGGCCAAAATCCACCTTGGCAGGATCAAGGTCATCTAACATGCAGAACAACTTACGATGTTTTTGCACGAATATGTGGCACTTAACACTTGCTCGAGACTCATTTGTTGCATGCCTATATTCACACATGGATGTAGGCAAAATCATCATCAACAGTGGTTGATTAACATTGGAGGTCATTTCACATACAATGCAATTTTTTGGTGTATTGTTTTTCAGATTATGATGTTGCTGCGAGAGCGTACATGGGAACTACAATGTTGCATGAGAAAATTGAGAACTGACAAAGTTCTTAGATAAGCAGGTATGGGAGCTGGATCTCACATTCAGGCTAGGTGTAGCACAGGAAAAAGCTGACCAAGGTCTGAATACACTGCATACCCCACAGAACTTTTACGCTTTTGGCCACAACCCTGATGAGGCTTCACTTTTAGCAACAACTGAATGATGTAATTAAACAGGCAGATCTTAGAACAACTCTATCACACGGCATATAAACAAACACACACATTTCACGGCTACTGTATGTGAGTAACAATGTTGTCCTGAGAAAAATACACCACCTAAATAATACTGGTGATCATGTGGGGGTCCTGAGCATTGATGAATGGGGTAAACAAGGCTAACAAATTAGCAAATAATGGACTACAGACTGTAATCGTAAAATTTAAAGAGCACCTATATGGTCAGTGAAGCTGATAAAACAGGGTGTAAATACAAGGTAGATGTAATTAATGAAGTGGCTCATCAGTGTAGATGGTTGAGTGTTGTTTGTAAAGACAATTATAATATTTTCTCTGTAGACAAAGCAGGAATGTTTGTTACTTTAAAAAAGAAAAGTGGTGAAGTATAAAAAGTGGTGTGATTGGCTCTCGGTTTTCTGACTCACTTATACTTCATTTGTTCTGATTTTAAGGCTCATAGCTGCCACTTTCTATCAGGCTTTTGTCTTCTTTTTTGGTTACTGCTCACAGATAAACAATGGCTACTGTGCTTGTATTATACATAATATATATCTGTTTTTCAAGTTTTTATGAAAGTAATTCTCACCACATTTTGCCCTGGGTTTTCTATAGTACAGCTCTGAAGCAGAGCTTCTTTACTTCTATCTCTGTTTTTTGTACAACAAAGGACCATATCTTACATTTATTCTTCTTACATTTTTGCTCAGTATTTTTTTTTTATCTAGCTTGAGGTCACTGGAGTGGTTTAATGTACCAAATCAGTGTGCGAAGTACAGCTCCAACGTCATCATTAAGTTTGCGGATTACACAACCATCCAGAGCCTCATCACAGACAACGATGAGACGGCCTACACAGCCTAGGTGAAGTCTCTGACCAGCTGCTGCCAGGCCAACAACCTTGCTCTGAACGTCAGCAAAACTAAAAAGATGATTGTAGATTTCAGGAGGCAGCAAAGGGGGAGACTGCAGAACATATCACCGGTAACAGTCTCCCTGCCATTCAGGACATTACCACCAACGATGCCTGAGAAGAGTACACAGGATCATCAAAAGACCACAGCCATCCAGCACGTAGTCTGTTCTCCCAGTTATCGCCTGGCAGATGCTACAGGAGCATGACTGCCCACACCACATGGCTAAAGGACAGTTGTTTTTTTTTATTATCAGGTCATCAGGCTCCTGAACTCATAACCTACCACCACACACTGTCACACTGACAATTTTCTTGCTTTCATCCAATGTACAATATTGCTGTTCACACCGGTCACTTTTTTCACGGTTCTCCTTGTTCAACACATTTCATTGTACTGTTGACCCAACTAACATACATATGATCAATAAACTGAACTTGAACTTTTAACTTTTAAGTAAATATATTTTATACATCAGGAACTAAACTAATACAGGCAGAATCAGATGGATATGTATAAACAAGATTTTAAGTTCTTAATTGTTGTTCTTAATGATTGTTTTTGAGCTTCTTTAACATAGAATGACTAGAGGTCCAATGGTATGGTCTTAGAGGTGTCTAATATGGTTCGTATTGTACAGTTTGTTTGTTTGTTTGTTTGTTTAAGTACTAAAAAAACACCATCGGCCGAAAAAAATTCCTTGTTTGTGCAAACATACTTGGCCAAATAAAACTGATTCTGATTCTGATATGGATTTAAGCGTGATGGGGGCCAAGAGCATATCATTTTCAGGCTGATTTTTTCATGTGAAACATCAGGCTTGGTTTGTTTTTTTTTTTTTTATTTCTGAAACTCCAATAAGACTGAATTGTATCTTAAATTGTGTAATAAATATTCAGCCTCGTTAACATAGCTTTACTGGAATTATAAGTAAACAGTTTACTGAAAAAACAATGGTTTATTACAGAACACCAAAGGTAGTAACATTAGTTACCGTGAAGTTACAAAAAGGAATACAAACCAGTGTTAATTTGGCAGCATGTTGTAGTGTGCTGAGGGAAAGTTACCATATGCAAATATGATGGCACCATCAACAGGCAGCAGGGAAAAATTCTCATATGCAAATATGACAGGCACTGGAGAATATTTTCCAATGTTATAATTTGTAAGTCAATCTTATATAACTATGAAATAATTCATGTGTTTTTTTTCAAAATCAATGATTTTATACTACATTTTGTGCACTCTTTAGGACTGTCTCTCTCTCTGTCTTGTTGATTAAGTCACTTTTGTGTCTTTTCCTCTTAACGTTAGCTACTTTTGGAATAGCACTGGATTTTGAGAAGTGAGTAACAATGCCCCTCAGTAAAACAATCTTTTACATTAGGCTGACGCTTTTATCCAAAGCGACTTCCAAGACGTGGAGCAGTGTAGTGGGACGGTACCTTGCTCAAGGGTACCTCAGTAGTGCCCGAGCCGGGACTTAAACCAGCAACCTTCAAGTCCTTAGCGCAATGTCTTAACCACTAGGCCACTGTTGGATGGTGAAAACCATGGATGATGAGAGGGGTGTGTTGGGTAGGTGTAAAGGTCACAGTGGATCTTTCCCCTTGATGGTTAAGATCAGCCAAAGTTGTTTTAAGCATTTTTGCAAGCAGCAGAAGCAGCAGTAGCAAGAGAGCCCAGGGAGGCTAGAAGTTGGAGTAGATGCTGTTCTCTGCAAGATACAATCAGCAAAGCCACAAAACTATACTGATAAAAATTGTGAGTCTACTACTAAGTAAATATATTTTTTTCCGACATTTTCAGGCAATCGACTCAAGCAACAAAGAAAAACTGTGTTTTATATATCAAATCAATAACTGTATTCATCTTTTCAGTTTGGGGTTCAAATTTCGTCGTACCAGTCAGGCTGAATTATGTTGCATTTCCCATACCTATGCAGACATCTAGCACTTGGGGGGGTTAATAATACGTTTTATAGCCTAAACAATGTTTGCATATTATGTTTTACCATCTTTACAGACATTCATTTTCTAAAGAAAAACATGGTATATTTTTTCTTTAGAATATTACTAATTAATGACTAAGATTTAATGTTGCCAGTATTATTTAAATGTGTTTTCACACAAAATATGAAGCAACGTTAATTGTCTATAATAAATGCTTAGCATCAGGACAAAAAATAGCTAATTGATTGGTAAACTATTCTTGAAATGTTTACTGATCAAAAATCATCAGTGATCAAAATTAATACAATATGTCAGGTAAATAGCAGTTCACAGGTGTGTCTTAATGTTGGACACATTTTCATGTATTACTGGATGGATGGAAAAAATCATTAAAATTTTAATTAATAATTTACATTATTTGGAGATTCTTTAAACTTTTTTAAACCGAAAAAAAGTTTAAATTTCAAAAAGTGATCCATTAAAGAATCATTCGTTGGAAGGTTTGGAAGTGAACCAAAAGTAGTTCTTCTAAATCTAATGCTCTTAACAACACTTTCTGGCCCCAAGTGTAAATCTGGCTGAGTAATGGTTTTCTCTGAGCATGTCAAAATATGATTAATGGATCAAACATATGCAGAGGGAAACTTTATGTGTGAAGGAACTGAGTGTAGCCTTCTCTTTGAGAACTAATGGTCTGCTTGTGTTAATAGGGAGACATGATCATAAAAATAAAGGGTCCTAAACAGTTCCTGCCTTAGATATTCAGTTTTAGGAAAAAGAAAACTTTCATTTGTATAGAACCTGTACATCATTAAAAAGTATCATTAAAAAGGTTCTTCAGTGTATGTTATTCACAAACATGGGTCTTCTGATAGGTGATGTAGTCCTGTAGTTTGATGGACATTTATTAATTCTGGCATGTTTGGTATCAAGTCAAGTCAAGTAGGCTTTTGTTGTCATTTCAACCATATACAGTTCACACAGTACACGGTGAACGAAACAACGTTCCTCCAGGATCATGGTGCTACATGAAACACAGGACCACAGACACTACACAACTAACAACATAAAGTGCATTTTGTGCAAGGATGTGCAAACATTGCAGGACAGTGCAAAGACAGTGCAAAGACAAAACAAGACAGTGCAACAATGACCAGTGCAGTTATGGGACCACCAGGTGTGAGGTAGCAGGATGTGCAAAAATACAACACTGTGATTGTAACCAATAAAACAGGACCAGGAAGAATGGAGCAGCAAATTGATAACCTTGTTATGATAAATCAATAAATGCTGATACATTGATAAATGTTGTATGTACACAGTGTTCCTGTCATTCCATGTAAGTGGTCATTCTGATTGACACACAGGAGGAGTCTGGTGGGCAGTGACAAACATATGGCATCCTGATTTAAAAAGAGTGCTTATTGGCTCAGTTGACTGTTTGATGTCTAGAAAGTCTGGCCATTGGCTAGTGTTGATCTGTTTCATGGTTATATAAGGTTGACTTAGAAATTATAACATTGGAAAATATTCTCTAGTGCTTGTCATATGTGCTTATGGGAATTCTTCCCTGCTGCCTGTTGATGGTGCCATCATATTTGCATATGAAAACATTCCCCCAGCACACTACAACATGCTGCCATATTAACACTGGTTTGCATTTCTTTTTGTAACTTTATGGTAACTTATGTTACTACCTTTGGTGTTCTGTAATAAACCATTGTTTTTTCAGTAAACTGTTTACTTTTATTGACGGTAAACTATGTTAACGAGGCTGAGCATTCATTACACAATTCAAGATACAATTCAGTCTTATTGGAGTCTCATTCCCATACATACTAAAAGAAGCTGAGAGGTTAATAGCATGGTTAAATTACTATTCTGAAGTCAAAGATTATGTGGCCTGCCCTTCAGATTTTTCGTCTGGATTAACACGTAGACTGGAGGGTGAGAGGAGATACATGAAAAACCCTACAGTGCTTTTGTGCAGTGGCACCAGTAGAAAAGGGCCTTGTGAAATAATATAATATTGGCCTCTTAATATTAAATGATTTATTGTGTTTTCTTAATGTGAGTGGTGGAAGGAGACAGGGCCATCCAGCCAGGTAGACCAGAGTTGCTCTCTTTGACTCCTGGCAGTGGTATTATCACGGATTAAACCTAAAACCCTTTCAATTAAAGGGTGAACAGTTTAGGTGGCCACTCGGTAGCGTGGAACCTTTATTTTTAAAAGTGTTGCATGAAAAGATACAAAAAAAACTGAGACTAAACTGAGATAAAAAGAAGGATACAAATGAGGCAGGAAACGTTATTTTGAGTGATGAACTGATTCAACAGAGCTCTGCCTCATACACTAAAATAGGTATGCAAAATGGGATATAAAAATATCGATTTATTGTGTGTGTCTGATTTTTAGAATTTTATTCAAACTAATGTTCACCACCAGAACCTTGATGCACTTTCTTCTTTGAGGAAACACTCTAAAAAACAGAACCTAATACATCGAAATAATAAATAGTGACATTTTCTAATGCTTGATTTTTTTAAAACATGCAGCTCAGTGTGATTTCTGCTCTTGGTGGAAAATGCATGCGTGGCCAAGAGCCTATTCATTTCCATTAACAAGCTCCTCATATAATTCAATACAAGTCTTGCAGCCATTTAGTGCATGTACATACATCATACATCCATTTTAATATGTGATCATTTTGTATACATCCTTAAACCCTGTTGAATATTTCAAAAGAAATGACATTATACCAGCTAGAGCATCTGTACCATTTCATAGCGAATGTGCTTAATCTGATAATCCCTCGCTAATTTTGTAAGTTTGCCCAATGACAAAAAAAAGAAAAGTCTCAGAACAGTATCATTTTAATGGTAGGTTTTAACAGTCACAAATTTAAAAAAATATCTTTAAATAAAAGATAGAATTTGCATTTCATTGAGTGAAATAAGTATTTGAACCCCTACTAACCATTAAGAGTTCTGGTTAGACACTCCTACTTAATTAGTCACCCTCATTAAAGACACCTGTCTTAACTAGTCACCTGTATAAAAGACACC
>JBBPDA010000039.1:16824378-16848404 GCA_037974385.1 Arnoldichthys spilopterus
TATTTCTGTGACCATTGTGAGTTTTTCTTTCATTGACTGAAGGGTACCAACAATTTTGTCCACGTGTGTATATATATTGCACAAACACATGATGTCAGCACTAGCTGCACCTTAACTGAATTCACTAATTAAATGATATGAACAAATTTTTGGACTTGTAGTGTGTATAAGGAAGGCAGACTATGAGCCAGCCTGTTCTCAAATTTGGCAGTATGTGTCAGAATATGAGTGGGATAAAAAACCCATTGGTCTGTTTGTGGGTGGAGTGGGGATTGATACTCTCCTGAGAGGAAGTGACAGTCTCATCTTGAGGAAGAATGGAGGAGAAGAGAAACGGATGGTGTGAGTCATGGGCGTGGACAGCGGGAGAGGCCTAATTCTGTCCGTGTCAGACTGGGAAACATGCCGCTCAAATGGAGCGAACAGACTGCATCAAAATGCAGGCGATTAATTCAATTCAGTGCAATTCAGGGGGCCTTATTGGCATGACATAAGGTTACATTTGAATTCCCAAAGCTGAGACAGAATTTTGAGGATATTAAATTATTATAACACTATAACCTGAACCCTTTAGAGTGTGTGAAAACATCAAAATGAGAATGCTTAAGACTATACATTAAACATTGCACATTGCCACCGGAGGATGAAAATAAATAAATAAAGAAAGAAAATTCTGAGCATGAGATACAAAGCCAATGGAGGCTATAATTAATTCATTAACACCGGTATCAACAGAAACAGCAAGAGTCTGCATTTCAAATGAAACATTAATGACATAAAAGTGTTTATCACAATAACCTTTTTGAGAGGTGGGCCTAATCACTGTCTTTCAGAGAAATCAGGCACTGATTAATCTACTTCACATTGTGAATGTTCAATTATCTGCAGACACTTGAGAATGCTCTAATGTGTAAATAAGATAAAATACCAATCTAAGTATTTCCAGGATCAAAAACCCATGGGAATCTCTAGGTTTCTCTAGCCATCTTTTAGTCACTTAGAAAGATGCCAGGATAAGAAAAGGCCTTTGTTCTGCAGTTCAAGACTGGATTCTTTTCAGACTTGTTTGAAGTTTGATATCAAAAGTGATCTCAACTTAAATGGACTTGGTATTTGCAGGCCCATCAGCTGGCAAATCTTCAATAAACAGCATCAAATAATAAACATGGACATTCAAAATCACAGAAAGGTGTGGTAAAATCATAGCAAGCTGATCTGTGTAGACAATGTAATATGTTCATAATGAACAACTTGTTTTGATTTGCTATTTTATAACATCTTTACAGTTAAAAAAAATATTATTTTGTATTGACATTTACATTTATTCATTTGGCTTTTATCCAAAGCGACTTCCAGGACAGAGGAAACAATCAAGCGTTCACATTGCATAGAGTAACACTGAGAGTGGTGCTACAAGGAAGACCAACGCATTGCTCGTAGTTATAAAATAAACGCCAAGTGCTTATACATTTATTCATTTGGCTGACGCTTTTATCCAAAGTGACTTCCAAGAGGTACCTCAGTAGTGCCTGAGCCGGGACTTGAACCTGCAACCTTCAGGTCCCCAGCACAGTGCCCTAACCACTAGGCCACCACTGCCCACATATACAACTACAGAGAGCAACTACTGCAATAAATAAACACGCCAAGATCTTAAACTACAACAGAGAGGAACTTCAATACATACATATGCCAAGTTCTTATACTACTACAAAGAGCAACAACAATATCTATATACATATGCCAGGTGCTTACAATAGCTACAGAGAGCTACTACAGCAATAGGTACATGTGCCAAGTGCTTACAAAACTACTACAGTAGAACAATTGACAAGTGCAAATTAAAAAAGAGATGAAAATAATGTTCTTAGTATAATAATAATAATAATAATAAGAATAAGAAGAATAATAATAATAATATTATTATAAGAATAAAATAATAATAATAATAATAATAATAATAATAATAATAATAAGAAGAAGAAGAAGAAGAAGAAGAAGAATATTATTGTCATCTCTTTTTTTGGTATAGAACCTTTATATTACATGGACATCTTTAAAACTCACACACCTTATTGACAAGAAAACATTATTTAAAGAACCGCCTCTAGATAATTCTGATCCAGATGTGGTTCTTTATTGTAAAAAAAACAAAAAAACAAACTTGCCTTAAAATGTTTAATTGTTTAAACTTTGAATAACACAACAAATCTGAACTTACGTCTAAATTTTAAGGCAACCAGGTTTCTTATTTATTTTATCTATTTATTTATTTTAGTTAAAACGCTCATGTGTTACAGTGTTCAATTAACCCTTTAGATCACAAACAAATACAGAACGAGAACATCTCTCTGTTTAGAGAAATAAGTCAGGTAAAATATTCCATCAGTATGGCAGAGACCAAGGCTGGAATTTTATTCTACTAGCTTGGAAATAAAAAAGGGGAAGTCAGTGGCAGGTCTAGTCATCATCCTGACCTCAGCCTCCATCGAGAATTTATGGCAAAACACTCCATAAGCAAAGGCCTTCAGTACAGAGCAAATCAGCCACAAAGAATAGCAATCCTCACTCGACCCGGTGTTAGACATTTTCCTACACTGTTAATATTTAATATTGTGACAGTGTAATATTTAGCTAAACATTATAGTCTACTTTTTTATGAAACTGCCTCACCTTTACTTTTTAAAATCTGACCATGTACATGTCACAGTTCCCAGGGATTTTAATAATATATGCAAGGCAATGTATCCAAAAAAAACTCAATAATTTATCCAAGACATGGAAGAAAATTAACACCTCTTTGCTGTATAACAGCAGCTTGGCACTCTTATTACTCCTACTATCCTGGATAAATTATTGAGTTTTCTTGAAACCACTGGAATGTTTTGGAATCTTGTAACCCCTTCAACTGCAATGTTATTAGTGTGTTATTAGTTTTAGGACATGTTATTCTGAAACTGCTATCAGTTTAATGAGCCTGTTATTAAATGAGAGTGAGTGTATATGTGGGTCTGCAAACGAAAGAAAGAAAAAGAAAGAAAAAAAATTAGAGAAAAAGAGAAAGTGAACTACATAGATAGACAGACAGTGAGACAGAGAGAGACAAACAGACACAGACAGACAGACATTAGGAGACTGAATGTACGGCAACATAGTAAAAGAGGGACACAGATGTGAGAGAGCAAGAGTGTGAAAGAGAAAAGTAATAATGTATAACATCTAGAGTTTAGACACTGGACATGCAGTGGCAAAATGAGAGGGAGAGAGAGAGCAAATGAGAGAGAGAGAGCAAGAGAATGAGAGGGAGAGAGAGGGAGCAAATGAGAGAGAGAGAGCAAGAGAGGGAGAGGGAGAGAGAGGGAGCAAATGAGAAAGAGAGAGAAAGAGAGAGAGAGGGAGCAAATGAGAGAGAGAGAGAGAAAGAGAGAGAGAGAGGGAGAGAGAGAGGGAGAAAGAGAGACAGAGAGAGAGAGAGAAAGAAACAGAAAGAGAGAGGGAGATAGCAAGACAGAAAGAGCGCAAGAGAGAGAGAGAGAGAGAGAGATGAAGAGAACAGATTACTGCACTAATCAGCAGGCTAGTCTGTCCTGTGGGATAGGACTACAGGAAGAGAGAGAGAAGAGAAGAACGCAGTGAAGAGGAGGGGAGTGAGAGTGAGTGAGAGAGAGAGAATTAGAGAGCAAGAGAGAGAACTAGAGAGCAAGAGAGAATGGGAGAAAGAGAGACATATAGCGAGAGAGTGAACTACAGAGCGAGAGAGAGTGACCGATGGAGAGAGAACTAGAGAGCAAGAGAGAGCGAGAGCAAGAGAGAGAGAACTAGAGAGCAAGAGAGAGCGAGAGAGAGCAAGAGCTAGAGAGAGAGAGAACTAGAGAGCGAGAGAGAAAAAGAGAGAGATCGAGAGACAGCAAGAGAGAGTGGGAGAGAGAGAGAGAGAGAGAGAGCAGGAGAGAGCAACAGCGAGAGAGAGAGAGAGAACTAGAGACCGTGAGAGAGCGAGAGAGAGAGAGAGAGAGAGAGAACTAGAGACAGAGAGAGAGAGAACTAGAGAGCAAGAGAGGAAAGGAGAGCGAGAGACAGCGAAAGAGGGGGGAGGGAGAGAGAGAGAGAGAGAAACAGAGAGAGAGAGAGAGAGAGAGCGAGAGAGAGAGAGAGAGAGAGAGAGGGGAGAGGGCGTTTGTAGCGGGAAGTGCTAGAGAAGAGAAGGAGAGAAGGCGAGCATAATTCATGGTCTGCATCTCAAGCGGGGCGGGCGAGAGAGTGCATGAGCGCTGAATAATGAAACCAAGATGAGGCATTAAGTATGCCGGGGAGGTCTTTTGCTGGAGAGGCTCTTGGAATTATTCAGAAAGGTTAGCTTATGAATAAACATGGTTCATCAAGGCCCCCTTTACATGGCGAGCAAAAAAAAGATACTAAAGAACCATAAAGGGATGGACGCAACAGCATATAGAGGAGCCAGCCTTCTTCAGAGATCCTCCTTTTTCCTTTCTTCGTCTCTGCAAAAAGGCTGAGAGACTTGAGCCCTCTAGGAGGGCTTTCTCAGACAGAGGACAAAGACGTAATTATTAAAAAGTGAGGATCCAATACTGAACACAGCTGTTCTCAAACCTGATGCTGACGGGCTGGCTAAGTGGGACATGATGTTCCTATCATTAGTCCTCTGACACATGCTCTCCACTTCTCTTTCACTCACCCACTCTATTTCCTGTTATCCTCACCATATTTTTTTGGAAGTGATTATGGACAGGGATGCATCAAGTCATTTTTCAGCTGTCAGCTAGTTTGTTTTGTTAGCTCAGCGGTGAATCCTTTATCTTATGGAAAGTAAAGAGGCTAAAGCTGACAAAATCAAAGAAACAAATAAACATATGACATCATACTGTCAAAATGAAATCACATGTCTCTGAAATCTAATTTTATAGATAACATTCCTTTGTTTTAAGGAGGTAGGTGAAACAAGATGTTTTTTCCAAACAATTTAGGATCATTTGGCCAATTGATCATGATGTTTTTGAAGGTTTTGTGGTAATCAGATTCTGATATGACAGCACTGAAATATTCAGAAAAAATAAAACTGACTGAGACACTTTCAGAGATGCCATAGAACAGGGATCATTGTATAGTTTTGACTTGGGGCCAAAATATTTGCACTGTAAAAACTTTATGGGACGGGGCCAGGGCCCCTAATGTACATACCCTGTTCATGCACTTCATCAGGGACACTCCCATACATATTCTTAAAACATGACACTCTCATTCACAGATTCAGTCACATCACATGCAAAACAGCAATTCTTTTCCAGGCTAAAATTGTTTTTTGCAAAAATAATTCATTCTTTTTTGTAATAAATCACTTTTAAATGTAACAATTTAAATCAAAAAAAAAATTAATACAGAATTAAACTCGATAGTTGAAATGCATGTTTTATATGCCCACAATTCTCTCCCTCATGTTTAGCAATTTGAATATCTTCACACAAGAGGGCGCTTTAAGCACTCAAGCAGGTAGAATTCGTAAGTTCCACGTCATTTTAATAGAACTGAAAAAAGATTTGGAAGATGGGATAGGCCCGAAAAAACCTGACTGAGTCCAGCTAATGGGCTGCTATACCTCTAATGGTTGCTTAAAGAGTCTTTCAGTGTACGGTTCTTTTGAAGTGCCATTTTTTATTTGATCTGCGAGTGCAAAGAACATTTTTAAAATAATATATTTGCAAAGCACTTTCTACAGCAGATGTTGTCAAAATGCAGCTTTATAGAAATCTAAGTGCAAGCCCCCAGTGAGCAAGCCAGAGGCGACAGTGGCAAGAAAAAATCTTGAGAGAAACCAAGACTCCTCGGGTCAATGCTGGACACCCAAACAATAACACAAGAAGCAATTAGTCATATGTAAAGAGTGATTAATAATGAATGATGAAATAGAGATTAAGGTTGACTATTGTTAGACAGAAGCCTTCAGGTTAGCCAGCTGATTGACAGGCATATAGACAGACAGACAGGCAGGCAGATGGACAGAGAGACTGATAGACACATAGTCAGATAGACAGAGAGATAGATATGTAGACTTATAGACATACAGACGGATAAACTGACAGACAGATACTTCATTGATATAGAGGATTTTGTTTTTGATAGATACTTTAATATTGTGGTTAGAGCTTAATATTACCCATAGATGGTGTGTTTAAAAATAAATAAATAAATAAAAGTGGGAGCGAGTTTTGAGTACAAAAGACTGTGGACAAAAGTTAAGTGCATGATGGCTACTGGGGATTTGGGGGAGTGTAGTGTACAATGCGCAATGAAATTTTCTAGTCAGACTACACACAGGCTTCAGCTACCCAACCACTAAATCTAGCAGGAGTTAAGATAATGACAAACTGTACAATAATGTCTTCAAGCCATCTTGCCAAGGCTTTCAGTCTCCCCAGGAGGGCAAAAGCCAAAAGCCATTTAGGACCATTTATTTTAACAGTGTTTGTGGGTTTCAGTGTGGTTGTGTGGATGGTTTTATGTAAGGTTTTTTTTTTTCCTTTTTCACCAACAGAGACTTCTGAGTCTGTACCATGTTTGAGCTGTTTTATGTTTTATGAATGTTTTTGTTTTTCTGATGCATAGAAAACATGCATGTCCATTGCAAAGTTTATCATCAAAGCCCATAAACACATAGGTGGTAATCACATGTTCACCGCCAGCCTTTTTCTCTGCGTGGCAGCAGCTGGACGCTGAGTGCTGGACTGATCAGTCCATGTGCTGTTGGGTATTAATCACTCCTTGCTTCAGCACTATCGGTCCCTCACACGTCTTTTATCAATCCACAGCAAGGACCCAGAGGTGCCCTTGAAGAGTGGCTGTGTTCATATTTCTTCTACCAGTGCCCCCACTGTTTGCCTTCTGTCGGATGTAGTGTGCACGTGCGTATGTGTGAGCATGTGTATGTGTGTTTGTTGGAACGACAAGTTCAAGACCCTGAAACTTTTTTTCATCTTTTAAAACCTTGTAGAATGAAGGACTAGTGGAAGTGCATGTCTTTGTCATGAAATAAAGGCCTTTTTGCTGTGAAGCAACTCAAAAGCACTACATAACACTTTTGTTTCTTTGCTTGTTTTATCATCTACAGGGATTGGTGCTTATGAAAACCTGTTAAATCTCTCTTCCAGAATCCTTGCAGTAACCCACATATACATATCCCCTGTCCCCATGGTCAGAGCCTCTTGTGTGAGTTGCATACACAGTCAATTTAAATGTAAAATATCTAGATCAACTCCTTGGAACCTCAGAGGCATACTATATTTGGGCTCATCTACATATTCTGCTTTGTTGGAAGAGCTGCTTCATGCTTTCAGTTGCTTCCAGATGACTTTTTTTTACAGCTCTCTGGGAATCAGCTGGTGCAGCAGAAGGCAGTTTATAAAGTGGCCTTTAACCAAACACTAGGCATTTTTTCACAGGACAAATTACTATTAGCCATTATTATACGGTTGCTCAGAATGAAAGTACTATTGAACTGAAAGGCACATCCTAAAGTTAAGTGGTCTGATATTTTTTTATAATGACTGCTAAAAAAAATGAATGGCCACTGCCATTGGCAACGACTTTTATACTTCTGAGTCATATCTTTTATATCGTTCTATCTCTTATAGTGACAGGATCTCATGGTGAGGGATTTGGTGCAAACTTGCACAATAAAACCACCACCAGATTGTGCAATCAATTTACAATTTTAAACAGTATGGAACTTGGGGCAAGTTAAAATTTCAGAAAAGAAATGGATACAGGGAAACTAATGCTGAAAGAGGAAAGCCAGCTGTGTGTGTGATAAAAGCCCTAAATGAGTTATGTTCTCTTTCACTGGCCAATAAAGGTCCACATGACTGTTGATCTACTGTTGTGGATTTTGATGCTAGTTATGGGTAAGCCCCTTTCGGGTCTGGGCTGTGACCATCCCAGCAGCCAAGATAGCGTTGGCTCTCTCACTAAAGTCCCTAGCTGTTTTTTTTTTTTTTTGTTTAGTTTTTTAGATTTTAGTTTGTGGTGTGGGCATTGCAGTGCTCTGTGCTAACACTGCTATACAACACCAGTGACTTTAAAGTTCTATTGTCTAGAAAGAGACCATGTTTTTCTCTTTCTTTTATCATTTTGGCAAGTGATGAAAGTGGGATAATGTAAAGCCTGCTAGTCATTATTGAAAAATAAACCCTCTCAAGTCCTCTTTGACCTGTCGAGAAAAGACCTATATATTCTCTCTTATTTACCTTAGCCTTCACACTGTGTTTATTTTTATAGGTTTGGTTATTATAATGAGTCTCTCAAGCAGATGGAAAATGAAGGACAACTTGCATATACATCTCTGAGCTAAAAACAGCAATATGTCAGAATCAGAATCAATTTTATTTGGCCAAGTATGTTTGCACACACAAGGAATTTGTTTTCAGCCGATGGTGTTTCTCTAGTATTTACACAAACAAACAAACAAACAAACAAACAAACTGTACAATACGAAACATATTAGACACTATACAAACTTGACACAATGTACGATATACTCTATTGTACACAATATACATTATTCTTGTGTGGTCCAGTACATGTGGTACGATGTGCCATGTGGTTGCGGTTGTATGCAGCTTGTAGTCTTTTTACATGTGCTTGTACGGTATAAAATAAATAGTGCAATATACAGTATGTGTACAATATACAGAATAAGTATATTTTATACATTGTTGTATGCAATAGGCTGTACAGTGAGCCATACAGTGAGCTATACAATGTACAGTGGCCAGTGCAGTTACCATACAGTATATACAGTATATATTATACAGGTGGTGTAGAGTTTATATAAGGTGGTGTAGAGTTTATGTAAGGAAGTTGTACTGTCAGCTGTTCATTAGGGCGATGGCCTGTGGGAAGAAACTGCGCCTGTGTCTGGCAGTTTTTGTGAACTGGGACCTGTAGCGTTTGCCTGAGGGGAGAAGTTGAAAAAGGATGTGACCAGGATGCGATGAGTCCGATATGATCTTCCTTGCCCGCTTACTGGTTCTGGTGGTGTACAGTTCTTGTAAGGAGGGCAGGGGGACACCAATGAGTCTTTCAGCTGTCCTCACTGTGCGCTGCAGTCTGTCCCTGTCTTGTTTTGTGGCGGCCTCGAACCAGACAGTGATGGACGCACACAGGACAGATTCAACAACTGCAGTGTAGAATTTGATCATAGATATTAGTATGTAAAGTATGATCTGAAACTACATAAGCAAGTAGCAAACCAATCGAAGATGACTTAACTCATTGCTGTATGAGTGTGCACTCTACTGGGTAAAGTGTTGGGTTGTGGCTCTTTAGATGGAGCACAACAGGTTGTAGTCAAAATGTGAACAAAATGCATGCAGATGTACACACATTACAAAATTCAGCCCAAGTAAATGAGTAATTTATCATTTATAAACAGTCAACAGCCCATTACGTTCCTCAAATATTTATATACAGAACCATTACTCATGGAGTCATTTATCTTTAACATTTACAGGCATTATAGAAATAGGTGTTTGCTGAAATCAGTCTTTTATATGATACTTTCCAACATATTGGCTGTGCAAGGAATAAATAAGTCTGCCTTGTTCTTAGCATGTCACATTTTCTGGCATGTTGGTCCCAGACAAAATATTTTATTATAAATAAATAAATAAATAAATGAAAGCAGAAAAACTTAATAAATGCAGATGATTTCATACAGGTGAACTGCCTTACACAATTGAAGGAGCTATAAAAATAAGCAGGATCAAGACCGCAAGAAGACCTCATTTACTATGAGGGAGGGTTAATTATTGGAACACATGACAAAGCTTCAGTTACAAAGACTCAAACTGTGAGGGTTTCAGTAGGAACAGTGGCTGAACTGACAATATGTAAAGGATACTGAATCGCAACTATTCCCCAGGTGACCAAGATTGTCAATGCAGGATGTGATCAGAGTCTATCAGCAAGAACAGTCTGTCCACAACTACAGAGAGGGGAATTTTAGAAGGGCTTAAGTGCATAAACCGCTCTTTACAATGACAAATTGTTATCTTCCTAAGCTTATTCAAGCTAAATTATATGGCAACACAGTGTGATCATATCCCCTGTTAAAATCACTTACAACAAGAATCTAGAAATAAGTTAATCATATTAGATCATATTAGGTTCTGTTATGTAGTTGAGCATGTTTTGCTGGCATGGTTTGGCTCTACCTTAGACCTTAAAAGGAAGGGTCACTGCAAATCAATGCATATGTACTCTGTCTGATTAACCTATGAAAAACATTTCTGTCCGGATAGGAGTGGTCTCAGTCAGGACGACCAATGAACTTTATCCTTTGATAGGGGTTACTGAATGGTTTAAGGAGTATGGAATGATATATATGTTGTGGTTTCACATTCATCAAATCTTAAACTGAACACATATCTTGTAATTATCCTCTGTACATAATGTTAGAAAAATAAACATTTTAATGGTTTGTTTCTGTGGAAGGGTGTAGATCCTAAATAAAAGATTTCAGCAAAAATTTTGTCCTTTTAATGAGAGTCGATGGATCAGGCATAGCAGGATGAGAAACATGAACTAAAGAGCCAAAAAAAAAAATCCTTTCAATTTTAATTTTCGATTCTGAAGTGTTTTAGTTTACTCTTGTCAGCTAGCTAGGCTTGTCTTGCTATCCATGATTCAGTGAGACAGTCACAGTATGCTCATTAGCTCCTTCAGAATAAGCCACATACATTACAAGCACCATAAATCCATTACATACTAATGGGTTGGTCCCAGTCTACATATGAAGGAACTGTGAGTAAGAGACCATGGATGAATCCGTATCAATGCAATCTTTTGACGGAGCACAGCGAGTGCTTCAGTGAAATAAGAAATGGGACATCCAGTGGACTCGGGACAAGGTCTACCTCACTGATTTCCAGCCAGCATTAAGCCTGCGTGTGCAAGGAACCCAAAGATGAGGACATGAGACCACGGTCTTGTTTGGAATTCAGGTCCAGCCACGTTCTCACATGACACAACACATCACGCAGCAACAAACAAGCTTTGCATTCGCGACACGAGGCACACGCTCGGAGCCGTCACGCACGCATTGCCCATATCGTAACAGTGCCCATATTAATGCCACATCAGAGCCAGACTCAAGCCTTGCCACCAGGAGGCCGGAGATATGGGATAGAGTGGTGATGCTGAGGGGTGTCAGAGCAGAGGGGGTGGGTGAGGAGTGGGGAAGTGTGTTTTAGACTATGTCATTTTGATGCCCATGCTGTTATGCTGGGGCTTTTTTGGGGGAAAGGGGGGGGTGGAAGTGTGTTGAGCGGGGGGCAAGGTTTGGCATATATTCAAGCTGTTGTTTCGCAGCGGTAATTGAATGCCCTGAATACTGAGTGTGGGCCGTGTTGTTTAGCATTCAGATAGCTGAGATGTCATTGTGAATAAAGCACCACGGTAGAAAGGTTCATTGGCCCTGGAGAGGGGATAGGAGATGCGTGTGTGAGTGAGTGTGTGTGTGTGTGTGTGTGTGCATGTGTGCGTGTGTGTGTGCGTGAGAAAGAGCAAGAGATAGAGAGCAACTCTGCATACACACAATCATACAGAGACAGACAATGTGGATAAGATCCACTCTGTTTCTCTATCACTACCATGGTTATACACAAACAGGCTTGCAAACACACACACGCATGCGCTCTGCTTATTATGCACACAGAACTGGCATATAGATCACAGACAGTATGACAACGTGTGCCGGAGAAGAGGATGCGCATGCTACTTGTGTCACACCCCACAGCACTTGTTCATAATTTGAATGTCAGATTTCCATCTAATTGATTTATCTCCATAATCAAATCCATAGCACACATCATGATTGCTCTGCCGGCTCGATGGATCGATGGGCTCGTACCCTTTGACTGTACTTGAGGCTGATGTTTTTGCCAGATGGTCAATTCTCCCGCCTGTAAGCGAGAGATTGATGTGCATCTTTGTCCTTGGTAAAGATTTATGACCCTGCCGCCTTCGGCCGCCGCCCATTCGCCTCTTACGGAAAACAGGACCTGGTAATACGGACAATGAAAGTCCATCTTTATGTCTAGCCCTGATTTCCGAGTCAGTATTCCTCTGATTAATGCTTTACTAAGACTTACCCGGCTGTTGCATCAGATATTTACAAGAAAGAGATTAGCATTGGACAAACACAGCGGAGATTTTTTTTTTAAACATTATTTGTTTGTTTATTTATTTATTTTTTTACATTTATCATGGCACATATATACGTGCGCCTGTACGTGTGGGAAGGAATCGCCTCAGGTAACACTGCAACAATAATGCTGGCTAATGCATTGCGCGACTTTTTCGGCAAGTAAATTCTCATTAAAATAAGAGTGCGAGTGATGGAGGAGAGCGTAATGACAGATGGCTGAGCACCTTAATTGGATCAGATTAATCTGAAGTTCACACACGTCCCGTGGCATCCGAAGACATGGTAATTCATGTAGATGAGGTAAACACAGGTTATATCTGTCACTTCACCCACTGTCATGGGGGGGGGGATCAAAAATAGACTCAGGTGTGATGTTTCCTAATTGCAGATGGCCCACACAGCATCTGATTTATCACTTAAAGCCTCCTAATTACTGGTAGCGGAAAGAAAAGAGAGGGGAAAAACATTAAAAAACCATCAAGACAGTTCTGTTTCCAATGTTAACTTTATGATAATCGTCATATAATGGTCCGGCTAATTAATTAACGAAAGGGAGCGGAATTAATGTCTTATATCTCATTAGGTTCTAATGGGAACATGGGAAAAAATGGACCTTTTTGAGGCAGTCTTCAAAAGGTGTCGTCGTCTGAAAGTGATTTGAAGAACGATTAGAGAGAGTTAATGGAATGAGGGGCGGATAACCTCATTGAAATGTTTTGTGGCTTTGCCTTGACTCGTGCTGCCATTGGAGCTGTCAATCAAAAGTATCCGCTAATTTCTGTTGTAGAGAGCGGCGACACTGCCATGACCCTTTGGCCTCGACGAATGTGTGTCTTCAATCACCAGCCATGATGCTTTGTCCATCCAGCTTCATATTATTCACTTTTTAACCTGGTCGAATAGAAAATCACAGAGCAAAATGGAAAAACAGAGTGCCGACTCAGGTCCTGGAATGCTGGCGTCTAGAAGAAATTGATGGTCTCTTTGCTAAAACACACCACTAATCCCAGTAAGTGAAGTGACCTGGAGCTGGGTGAAATGTAGAAATAAGGGGCTTCCCAAAAGTTTGTAATGAATGTTTTCAGCAACATAAAACTGGTTTTGTTTATATATCCATTTTAATATAACACCTTATCTCTTTCAATATGCCTGAAATTTTAAAAGTGGTGACTAAATCAAGGCAGAAAGGTTAATAAAATGAATCGCAAATAAGTGATTACAGTGTATTATTTATTTTAAAAATCTTAAATGCAATCTGACATAGTTTATCATTCAAACTGACAAAATGAAGAGGATTTCTCACTGAGTGAAAGCTAAGGACCGCTGCTGTACCTGTCAGTCAATTTAAATAAACAATGACATCCATCTTCCTGCTGAATACAAGAATAAGTCTGGACTATGTTGAAGGAAAGCAGAAGTTAGCAGAGCTGTAGCCCAGAAGAAAGTTGGTGTAAAACCCCTGTGATGCATGCGGTATTAAGTTGGCTTAACTTAGATGAAGTTTGGAAATCAATTACAAAAAAATTTTCAAGTAGTTTTTTATTCTACACTGTATTTATAGTTATTGTTATACATAAACTAACAAAAGAACATTCCATTCTTTGGAGCAGTGCTATTGATTAACTATATATGGTTCCATAAAGACCCTTTCAGTGGAGGGTTCTTTAAAAATTCGAAAAGTTTTTATTAGAACAGTGTTTATCAGTTTGGTCTAGAGTGGTCATGTTTGCAAAATAATTGATTAGTTAAGTGTTTAATTTGTGTTTGGAATGAATATCATGCTATCGCCAGGTGTTTATAAAGGCATTCTGTGCAATTTAAACATTGTCCACAAGGGGGATTTATTAGCCTTCAAGTCAGTTTTAACATACAGCACTAGACAGAGGGTTCAGGATCAGATAGAAATTGAATCTGAAAATTTGTGTACTCATTTAGACAGCAGTGAAGACTTTGAAGTAAGTATAAACATAAATCTTATATATAAGTCTTATCTTAAGTTTAGGTTAAACTTTAGTTAGTTTTGTTTGTAGAATGAGGCAAGTTATGAAATTGCTTCATTAGGCAAGGGCACCTGTCATTCAGTATTTATGAATTGATGAGTTATTTCACTGGCTGATAATTTTTCATGGATTTGGAGACATTTTATAGTCAATATAAAAAAAAGCTAAAGCTGTTGTTTTGACGGTTATCTCTTGATGTCCACTTTACTATGTACTGAGTAAGTGAGCAAGTGAGTGAGCGAGCGAGCAAGTAAGAGAGAGAGAAACAGCCAAACATTTTTCCTAATATCTATAATTTCAGTTTTAAAAAATCAATAAATAAAATAGATGGGCAAGCTCACAAAACTAACTGCCTGGTTTATTAACTAACTTCCTAATTTATGTTCTCTCTAATTTATTTCTATGAGTTGTTATTTTTATTACATACTTTTAATATATACATTCCAGTGCCAATTTTCCCATCCTGTCCTGGTATAACAATAGTTGATTTAGTGTTGATTTGATTTGATTATTTCATATTAAAGACCTGGCTCTCATCTCAGTGCATTTATGTTAAAACACCATGTTACAGTAAATTAGCCTCAAAAAGTGTCTGAAAAGGTTTGGAAGTGTTTTTTTTTTTGTTTTTTTTTTTTTTTGCTTCAACCAACTCGCAATTCACAGGGATATAGGAAAAATGTGGACCACTTGAGGACCTCTAAGGACAAGTCTGAGAACAACTAAATTAGGAAACCAATAGTGACTTTCCAATGGCACCATTGAGTGCTTTTTCAGAGTGTGAAATATATTTTTGCAACATATTTCTTGGGAAACATTAATGAGTGATTCCAGATTTTGAATGACCGCGAATAACTGCAGTTATGCAGTAGAGATACTGTCTGCTATGGTCACCTGTATGATGTTATGATTAACTCCAGATAATAGTCAGCAAGCTTTAGGAATGTAAGTACTCATATACTCACACGCAGTGTCGAAGCAGACACTGGTTAAAAGGACACAGCGGATGAGCATGGTGACACACAGCCTAGCCATGGCAGGCTAACATTGTCAGAATGTTGTAGTGTCAGTTGGGGGGCAGACAGTGCTGGCGCTGCAAGTGCATGTTTGCACAGGGCTGGCCGCTGGCCCTTGCTGAGCGGTGCCATAAGGAGAGGGACACAGTTACATGGCAGTCCCTGCGGGAGTCTTGGGGCAGGGGGTGGTGTTGTCTGTAGAGAGAAGAGGAGGGGTTTGCATTGAGCAGGCTCTGTCCATCGGACACTTGGGCAGAAAGGCCAGAGTGTCAGCATCCAGACGCCACTGTGCTGTCTAAATCCACACACAGAGCATGACATGAATTACAACACCAATAATGAAAAACAGACACAGAGAGAGAGAGAGAGAGAGAGAGAGAGAGAGAGAGAGAGAGAGAGAGAGAGAGGGGCTCCTTGTGTGCGAGTTTTTCTTTTATAGAAATGAGTACCTCTAAAGAGCCGACCTGATTTAATTTTTGTACTTTTTTTTTTAATTATAATGAACGTTTTTTGAGGGAAAAATGTGTGGCCATGGCCACAAAGGGGCCTCCAAGTTCAAAACATGCTGTATAACACATGAATAACCTAATGACCAATATGACTGACTTACTCCTTCTTACGGCTTACTGTGATCCTCAAATCTCTCTGGGCATTTTTACACACCAGTGGCAATGTCAGCGAGGCACAGAAACCAAAGGGTGTCCCTGATTTCTACATGATCACAGCAGCGTTCACTGTACCATTTCAATTATTCAATTAGCAGCACTTGACAGCATTTCGAAAGTCTAGGTGACAAAATAATATTCTTTGTCTCCCACCTCCCACCAGTTTGCAAAAAAAACATTATGCTAATAGCCACCAACTAAGCAAAAAATATGACAAATTAAAGGAAGATGTAAAATGTATGTTGTATAATGTATGCAATTTATGGTTAAATATTATTTTAAAGTTTATGACATTGATTATGCGTCAAGTAGGAGGCCATACATAAAACATTTTTCTTAACCACTCATGATTAAACGAATGTCAGTGGACTTGTGGTTCTCACTTGGAAAACCATGAAAATAAAACAACCCGTAAACACTTCAGGGCCAAATTGGTTCTTCTAATGCATGTAAAATCTACAGACTAAGCTGATATATCAAAAATAGGAAATAGTAAGTTATGTAGGATGCAAGGTTAAGAGAAGACCACTCTTGCTGACAACAATGGCATCCTCTTCCATTAAACAGTGGTCCTGTGATCTGACTGGTGATAGACTGAATAGTGGGCAGTTGACAATTTGTGCATGACAGCTGATGGTTTACATAGATGGTAATCATAGACCTATACAGTTGACCTGTAAGGCTGGTAAAATAAAGGGGATAATGAGTTCACTGGTCATTAAGGTCTGGTTATAATGAGCTGTTCAAAATGTAATAAACTATTTTTTTGCCAGTCAGAAGTAGCTAATATATTGTGACATCTAGTTTGTTTGGAAAAGGACATTACAGACAGCTCTCTATGCTGCCTTATTTTCCAAATAAAGTGTTTTTAAGTTATTAAAATGAACATGAACAATAAAAATCAAATATTACAGTGTTGCCCACACACAGGCTATACTTGGGTGGGCACCAGCATTATTTTTTGTCCCTTTTTATTAATTTGTAAAAAAATGTTATATAACTATGAATAAACAAAGACACACAAAGCATCAATATCAGCATACATGCCCAGCAAAAACAACAAAAAAACTTCCATAAGATCATTCATCTGGAATGCATACAGTGCCATGAGAAAATGGCAGCCAGTGATGCTCAAGTTACTGAAAATTAGTTATTATAGTTACAAATTACTTCTTTAAACATGTAGTTACATTACCTTAATGATTATTGTAAATAAAAATAAACCCATTACTAGGGAAAGTAACAATTACTTCTAAATTTAAGTTGTCACTGACAATGCTGTTTAAGCCAGACAAACACAAAAAAAGGATCAAAGCAGCACTACTGCTGTTGTCTATCTTACAAATTCTCGATTGATAGTCTCAATACACTGCACACACTGCAAGAGTCATATATTACTTTCACTATCACCTGAATTAAGCAAATAATTCAGCAACAACTATGCGGTAATGATGACAAGGACTTCACAACTAACTCAGCATCTGCAGTTTAAAAATTTGGATTTTGATCAGCAGACTTCAAAATTGTTAAACCTCAAGATAAGGTTGTATGGAAGCTCTGTAAGCTACAGGACAGTTACCGGCCCTTATGGACAATGCACAAAATACACATTTGAATGCTTAAAAGGAATAATTAAACATTATTTCTGGCCACATCTGATAGCAATGTTGCCTATTAATGTTGGGCATCTGTTGTTTTTCATTGTGTTTGTGTACTTAATATTTAATCTACCCACCACACCATCCTTGTGTAATATGTGCTGGTTAGTGAAGTAATTGGGCTTCTGTGGTTATGTTGCCCTTATAATGTTGAGCATAATAAAAGGCATGAAAAGCCAGTAAAACTTAAAGTGGTATCTTTGAGTCATTCTTTCCACAAGCTCAACACAGTATTTTCAGTATTATCAGTATCATTAGCAACAAATATAGAACACATTCATTTTCAATCATTTTAACTGTTACTCAGTTACAGTATTAAATTTACTTTCAACATTGGTTTAAAGCTAGTAGATGACTCTGGTTTAATGTTGAGTGTGCAACGGAAGAATTTTTTAATTGCCTCAAAAAAGGCCATTTTGAAAGGTTGGATTGAGCTTGACATTAACCTGTCAACTGTCTGGCATTCCTACATTTTGGACATTTTAATTCTGGAACGTGCTACAGCAAAATTTCATAAAGCCTCACCACGAACAATCTATAACTGGTAAGCTGCAATAACTTTATTTTAAGTGCTTAATGTATTATGGGTTTTTTTCCTACCACATTTTAACCACATCAAGCATTGCTATTTTGTGTTGTGTGCTTTGTTCTACATTAAAGCAATAAAAACATATAAAAAAAAAACAACAAAAAAAAAACATTGGTGTCAAGTTAACCAATGGGCACACCATTGCAATTGGGTTACCAGGACTTTTACTGGAGGGAACACTCAAGAAAGGCAAAGAACATTAAATATGTTTGCCATGAGCTTCAAATGAAAGAGTTTAATGTCCTTTTTAAGCTTCAGATGCATGTATAAAACTGGTGCTTTCTATCAGATCTATAGCGAAAAGTGCATTATACTGAAAATGTCAATAGCAGACAGTGTGTTCCTCAACATTTGATAGGCAGTGTACACAGATGGGTCACTTGTATCTTCCATTCATCCATTTTCCAACCACTTCTTCCGTTTCCGGGTCACGGGGAAGCTGGAGCCAAACCCAGCTGACTGCGGGCCTAAGGCAGGGTACACCCAGGACAGGAGGCCAACCCATCGCAGGGCAGCACACAGACAGACAACCATTCATACACACATTCACACATATAGGCAATTTTCCAATCCAATCAACCTACTGCAAACCTTTGGACAGTGGGAGGAAACCGGAGCACAAGGAGGAAACCCACGCGAACACGGGGAGAGCTTGCAAACTCCGCACAGAAAGGCACCAGTGGCCAACCCGGGGATCGAACCATTGGACCACCGTGCCGCCCAACTTGTATCTTAACTTCATTTTATTAGCTCCAGTTACCGTAACAGACTGTATTCCATGTGTTACTCTGGATAATTTCTTAACCCCTTTACCCCATTCACCAAGGGTCAGAACCCAACATGAATACAAATGAACAAAAATTATTTGCACTGTCCACATAATACCTACCCACTGATTGTCCTGTGGGGGTCCTGACCAATGATGAACAGGATAAAATGGCTAAGAAATAATGCCAACAACAAATAATTGCAAACCTCCATCACATCTGATGATGGTTCTTTACATTTTTAAGTGTAAAGAACTTATAATCGTTAAGGAACCTGTAAATAATGTAATGGTTTGGTACAGGTATTTTTACGAGTGCATCCCCCTTTACGATTTTAGATGTGGCTGTAGAATGACTGGCTTTATTTAGTAAAAAACCCAGTAGAATACTTCAATAGAACATTAATAAGAACTTTTGGGATGTACTGTCTATTCCAGAAGACAAATCTCGTAAGCCTGACACCTGAAACTTTGCTCCTGATTGGAATCAACATGTGAGCACTCAAAGTTGGCAGAGAGACGTTCTGCACACTTTTCTCCTCTGCCAGTGTCAGAAGCTTACGTTAAGCCTGACCTAAAATTGGCAGTTTCGCCTTTCAGACGTGGGTTTCATCTCCAATCCAAGCTGCAGGTCACATTTCGCTCCATCCAACAAGTGCTGGCTCCTGTCCCAGGCCTGCAGCTCCAAGAACGAAAGAGGTGGGAAAAAACTCCCTGTCTTTTTCTTTCTCTCATCACACCATCTGCTGCCGAGCCTAGTTCACAGGGGGACTGACACAGCATCCTGCCATCCTCTCCACATTCCAACAGTGTGCTCCTTACACAGTGCTTTAAGCAGCCCAGTACCCAAAGAAAGTGTCTGTTTATGAATGCTGTTATAAAACCCTCATTTTGTGATAAACACCCATTCATTGGTGAAAACATGTCCCATGCTGTGGAGACAGTGTGTTGGTTAATATTATTACTGGCAACAAGGCACTGTAACAAGGCAGTTGACTTCCTAATGGACTTGGCTGGGCTTCGATTTAGTCTCAGAGCAAACCTGCAACATAAGGATAGGCTACATTCTTAAAAACAATGGTTCCAAAAAGCCTTTTCAGAGCAATGCCAGTGGTTTTTATACTGTGGATCATGTGATGGGAATAAGTGGTTCATAAATGAGCTAAATCTGTGTGTATTATTTTCTTCTTACACAAAAACAAGCTAAATGAAAAGCATTTCATGGGGACGACTTTGCTTCTGCATTGCTGTCACTTCCAATGCACTCATCCGTGTAACATTTTATACCTGTTGTGTGCAGCAAGTGCTGTTTTCAAGTGTCATGCAAGCAACAATGGAAGGTATGCAGGCCTCTTTACTCAGAACTTTAGATCTATATTTTGCTGCTTGCCACAAGTTACAAGTTACATGCTACCAGAAACAGCAGAGCTCAGCATATGTGACGATGGTGTGCTTATCAACAGTAAGGGACTTAAGGATTGATACAGTAAGTGCCAAGTAATAAAGTTGTTCGCGTGGGTTTCCTCTCGGTACTCCGGTTTCCTCCCTCTGTCCAAAGGCTGCAGTAGGTTGATTGGATGCTCTACATTGCCTGTAGGTGTGAATGTGTGTATGAATGGTTGTCTGTCTGTGTGTTGCCCTGCGATGGGTTGGCCTCCTGTCCTGGCTGTACCTCGCCTTAGGCCCGCAGTCAGCTGGGATTGGCTAAAAATAGATGGATGGATGGATTCTTTAACAATTTCCCATCACAGAACAGTGCTGTTGGATTCTAGGGACCTATGCTGTCAAACAGGTAGGTAGCACCACCAGAAATGCACATTCTGTCAAAGATGGGACAGGTGTTTCTGCATATCGGTGAAGGTGCCCTACCTTTAAAAGGTTGGTAAAGGTTGACCTCATTAGCATTAGCACACTCGTCAACTTGCCATTGAAAAATTGACACCAACTGACCTCACGTAATAGAGCAAATCCTCTTCTTTCATACATCGCATGCTCACCCACTCTCGCAGACACAAGTACTCACACATGCTTGTTCAATAGCCATTCACTGCATTATAAATAGGGATGTTTGTTGATTTGTTTAGAATTGTTTGTGTTAATAAAAAATATATTGTAACGTGTCACGCCCCTTGTGTTCCACGTGTCCGTGTTTTGTTTGTAAAAGCCACATGTTCAGGTCCTCATGATCGTTGTCTAGCCACGCCCTTGTCCCGCCTAATCACCTGTCTCTCAAATGTTGTTTCTCCGTTGTACCACCTTGTTGTTTTTTTTCAGTCTGCCCTTTGTTTTAGCCGTGTGCTCCTTTTTTTCCCTAATATTAAACCTTTGTTTTTTCTATGGCTGCGTTTGCTTCCACTTCTACCACCAAACCTGACATATATTTGGTATCAAACTTACTTGATTTCATGTTAGTAATGGGAAAATGCCAATATATGTATTAAAACAAAGAACAGTTTATAAAAAAAACCTTCAGAAATCAAAACATTAATTTTAGCAATGTACTGATGCAAAGTTTGTAGGCTGATCCAGATATCTGATCTGATGTTTTTCATGTACATATCTGCCAGAGCTGATACAAGAAATATTTGTAAAAAAATGCAGAAAGTAAAACTACATCTACCAGGATTAGAAAACTGAATAGCATAAAACTTCTATTAATGTCTATAACCTTCAAGAAATTGTGAAAAATGCAGAAAGTGAAAACAAATGTAAGTATTTTAGCACTGTATTCCTGAGTCCAAAATATTAAATATGAGTTTGAAATATCAGTCACATTAAATTATATGTGTAATATTGTTTTTTTCAGCAAATATCGGCTGATATGGATATCATTCCCTGGCTTTGGCTCCCTGACAGTACAGTGACGATAGTAATAAATAACAATAAAGTGGGAAAAATATGCTTAAAAGATTAGATATGAACTGATGTTGGATTTGTCGACAGATGCCAATTTTTTTCTGCCATTGCAGATATTTTTCCAGAAAATATCTGCAGATACTCATATGATTCAGATATCATTGTGCAGGACTAATTAATTTAAGTTTAATTGAAACAGTGCCTATATTCTGATGCAACCCATGTGAACACATAGCACCTACAGAATTCAGGCTATAAATACTGGCTCTGGTGATGTAGGACCCTATTTAAAGATGGGAAACTTTACAGAATTTGGATCTAATCATGTGTAAAAAGCAGGGACTATTTTAGAACCGTGGTTCGGAGCAATTCCTTTGATTGCAGTAGGATCAATTCTAGCAGCCCTTCTTTTCCCTCTTTGAATGCTCCATCAACGAGGTCCAACAAAATTGCTTCTCACTGCTGTGTGGATGACAGTATAATTAACATAGCATGTTCATCCAATGATTAAAGTTACCAATAGTACTCAAACTGATCCTTGGGGACCCCCAGACAGTCCATAATTTTGCCCAAACCCAACTTGAAACATATAGGGGAAAGGGAAATATGTGGAACATTTAGGGCTCCCTGATTCAGTTTGAGACCACATCTATAGACTAGATACATTTATTGAGCATACGGATAAATCAATCAGTTAAGCAAGGAAAAAATAATAATAAAAAGTTGCATGGTTATCTCAGATCAATGACTATGTGCTATAAAACAACTTCTATCTAAGAGCCCTGACTGACTCAGTTCTTAACCACATCATTAATAAAAAAAATAGTATTTCTATTGCATGAAAAACATGAAATTCATAAAGTTTAATGTTGCACATGACCTAGAAAAAAAAAACTCATTAAAGCATTTATCTCCACCAGGTTTGATAATTGCAGTAGCCTTCTTACTGGCCTCCCCAAAAATCCATTAGACAGCTGCAGCTTATTTAGGATGCTGCTGCTAGAATGTTAGCCAAGACAAAGCGGTATGGACATATCGCTCTAATACTCATGTTCTTTTGGTTCCATACAGAATATTAAATGGAATAGGACTAATTCCGATCACTAGAGTCTAACAGTATCTACAACAAGAACATGATGAGGCAGCTTTTAGCCTGTGTGCTGCAATCAGCTGGAATCAGCTGTAAACTCCCATCCATCCGATGTTTACAGACGTTAGCAATTTTCAGAAGCAGAAAACGTAACTGACCCTCTGTGTATTTCAGACCCCTTAAGCAATTACACTTTGCATTTTTCTAGCATTTCACTATTCATTCTCTGTTCCTTTAACTCTATGTTCATTGCTTAATTCATTAAATGTAATTTACTTCAGTTTTTTTATTTCTAATTCTTTATAGAATATTTAAACTTTTTTTAAATATTTAAACAACCTTTAAATCTTCATTAATGTGTTTCCCTTTTAACTGAAATTTCTTAATTTTCATTAGCTATAAACATCATAGTCCACATCAGTAGAGTAGCATTTTAATATGGATTCTCAGGGTTATGTAGAAAAACAGTAGTGAACTATGACTAAAAGAGCTATATGTGATCTGCTAGGATCATAAACATTACCTGAAATAAAAACACATTTTTTACACCAGGGCTGCCCAATTCCAGTCCTGCAGAACTGGTATACAGCACAGTGTAATGATTTTTTTTTTTGGTGAAACACCTGGTTTACCTCACCTGTTAATTTTAGTTTTAATGGTTTAGTGTGTGTGTTTGAGGAGGGGAACTACCAAACTACCACACCAGCCTTCCAGTACTAGAATGAACCAACTCTGTCCTAGACAATATGTCCATTTCTATAAATCTTTTCTTTGTACTTTTGTCAGCTAAATAAGGTTTAATGTTGTGAAATATGTAAATGTAAATGAACATATTACATATTTTCTTTTTTTATTGTATTTTGGAAAATATATAAAAAAAAAAAAAAAACTTCTCTGGAATGGGAATTTTCTAGAACGTTTCTGCTTTGTACATAAATCCCACAATGACCTATTCTGGATTAAAAAGATGACATGTTCGTATCCCTTTATGTAATACTGGACCATTTCTTCAAAAAACAAATGGCTAAGCATAATATGTTTGTTGAGTTTTCTTTTTCTATGTTTATGAACTTTAAAGCAGCGATGTTTATGAAGTGAAATGAAAGTGACTATTTGTCATTGTGAACACACTCAAGCACCACAACGAAATGCAACCTCTGCATTTAACC
>JBBPDA010000039.1:16863288-16877609 GCA_037974385.1 Arnoldichthys spilopterus
TCTATCTATCTATCTATCTATCTATCTATCTATCGAGAGAGAGAGAGAGAGAGAGAGAGAGAGAGAGAGAGAGAGAGAGAGTGAGAGTATGTGATTTATGGTTAACTCTTTACGTCTTAAATGAAGCTCTAGGAGGCTTTCTTTGGCATTTAGCAAGAAAAAAATATATAAAAAATATTTCAAATCTCTGTCTGTACAATACCATTTTTTTCACTGCTGTATTTCATACTCTATCATTGACTAATCTGCTGTTGCTAACAGCACCAACCAGGTAGTGAGCTATAGCATTTGGAACTCGTATTAATGGAGGTATAGGAAGAGGACAGTGCCTGAAGCTCATCCTCCTTCCTGTCTAATGTCTTTTATAAACTTAAAACCTTCCATCTTAATCTTACATTTCCTGTGACAAAATTTTTGCACCCCACCACCACACTCCCTGTTTCTCAGTCCTTCCTCTGTTAATCACATGGAGGGTTCATTGTTCTATGGGTTTGGGCACTTGTTTCATTTTCATAGAAGTGTTTCATGAATCAGACTCAGACTCAATTTGTGTAATTTCCGTTGCTTTTTTTCTGCAAAACTTTGATGAGTCATTATCTGTACTTTTTGGTACATTCTTGAAGCTTGTAAAGCCCCAGGGAGCCTAAATCCCTATTTTCTTTCTAGCAAGTTTTGCCTTTCTTTGGTGGGCATACAAGATACATGTGCACAGTATGTCCTATGAATGGCTTTAAAAAAACACTAAACGGGCAGTGTGTTTTGCCAACATTCTCCTCTTTTGATGTAAACTGGCCAGATCTAATCACTTACGTACGCAATCACCTCACCAATCACAAGGCTGATGTGGCTCCTGCAGCTCACACAGCTTGAATAAAACTCTATTCCCCATGACCTCTCAGAACATTAGTCATAAAAACATACCAAGCCAGTCTATGCCAGAAAAGGAATCCAATTATATGAAAAAAAAGCCATGTTTCTTTCACTTTGGCTCTCCTTTCTTTTGGAATCATTAGTGCTGAAAAATAAATCTTAGACCAGCATAGATTTTTTGCTAGTGTAAGCTAGTTTAAGCTGGTTAATGTTGATCTGATGCTGGTTCAGCTGGTAACTGACCATGGTCACACCAGATGACCAGCATTTAAAACCCATATGCAAGTTTTGGTGGTGATCAGCGGCCCAAAACACATCGCTGATAACCAGCATACTGATGTTACATACATTACAATTTCTGGTATTGCTGGTAACTATTCAAGCAGGCCTGTGCTGTTTGTCCTAGCAAGGGTAAGGCTCAAATCAAAGCCCAACTGTGGAATTCTAGATCATAGGTAAACTTGTTTGATAGATTCCATTAAAAAAGGTCTTTAGGGAGAAAGACAACAAGACAACAAGTCATTGACAACACTTCATAGAAGAATTTCTATGGATGGGGTTGTGTTTGCAATCATCAGGCCTATGAAAGATTTTTTTTAGAAAGAGTGGAATAGAATGGAGAAAGGAACATGACTTTCCAAGTTTACGCTTTGAAGCTGCATATATGCAACATATAATGACTTGCCATACAAATGGGCCACTCTGTATGGTAATCAGTGCATTCATATTAAGGTGTATTTATTCATGTTCTTAAGTAAATATATGAACACGTTGTCCTCTCACCTTTCCTGCGCCTCGTGTAGACTTTTTCCACTACTCCGTTCTCTGCGCGGAATACAAACGAAGAATATTAGCCTTCGCTAGCCTGTGGGGTAACACTGTCAGGCTCCCATCGAATACGCCCTCCATATGTAAAGTGTCTGGCCTGAATTATGGTGGCAGTTACGGGCAGGTGGGGGTGTTTATAATATGCGTTATGGTGCTGAGGCCTGGGGGAAGAGAATAAAACACTAACTAATGCAGGTAACGGTAAGGAGTGAACGATGTGGCTCAGGAAGGTCATCTCAGTGAATGTTGGGTTGAAATGAGGCTGGTTATAGTTTTATTTGAGAATTAAAAGCCTTATTACAATACATTGCAACTGTATTGAATATAAATAATCAAATACACCATATTAAAAAAACCATCTGGGTGGTATTTTATTACATTATTAATAATTGATCATTTTTATTCATTAAGGGAAAGGCTGCAAATGAATTTGCTAAATTAAAGTTGACAATTCACACTTTAACATTATTCACCGTTTCATTTCTAATCAAAATGCAGTATAGAGGCATGTCACTGTAAAGTTATCTACACACTGCACTACTATCATTTAAAGTGTTAATAGGCTTTACACTCACCACCCACTTTATTAGCAGCAACTCAAAAATTTAGCCATCCAGATGTGGTGGAGACAAGTTGCCAAAGTTCAAACTGAGGATCAGAATGGGAAAGAAAGGGGATTTAAGTGACTTTGAAAATGGCAAGGTTGATGGTGCCAGAAAGAATGGTCTTAGTATTTCAGATACTGCTGATCTACTGGGAGTTTCATGCACAATCATATCTAGGGTTTACAGAGAATGGTTCAAAAAAGAGAAAATATCCAGTGAGCGGCAGTTTTGTGGACGAAAATGCTGTGTTGAAGTCAGAGGTCAGAGGAGAATAAGCAGACTGGTTTGAGATGAGAGAAAAACAACAGTATCTCAAATAACCAATCATTACAACCAAGGTATGCAAAATACCATCTCTGAACACAGAACACATCGAACCTTAAAGCATAGGGGCTACAGCAGCAGAAGACCACACCAGGTGCCACTCCTGTCAGCTAAGAACGGGAAACTGAGGCTACAACTTGCACAGGCTCACCAAAATTGGACAACACAAGACTGGAAAAATGTTGCTTGGTCTGAATCCAATAGAGCACCTTTGGGATGTGGTGGAATGGGAAATTCGCTTTATAGATCTGAAGAAGACAAATCTGCAGCAGCTGTGTGATGCAATCATGTCAATTTGGCCCAACTCTCTGAGGAATTTTTCCAACACATTGTTAAATCCATGCTATGAAGAATTAAGAAAGTTCTGAAGGCAAATGGGGGTCCAAACTGGTACTCATATGTTCCAGACCACAAACTGTTCTCGAAAATGTCCCAAAGGCACTGAACCGAACACCATTACAAAAGAGAAGACACTTCCACTGTTTCACAAACAGTGAAAGCCTTTACATACTCTTTAAGCCTGTGCTTCGCAATAGACATGATGATATTAGACTTGTGTGACATTCTAACGAAATGTGACCTCTGCATTTAACCCATCACATGTGCACACGTGGAGGTCAGAGGTCAGCAGTGCCCGGAGAGCAGTGTAGCGGGACGGTACCTTGCTCAAGAGTACCTCAGTAGTGCCCGGGCACTAGGCCACCACTGCCTTGATTTTTATAATTTTTAAATTTTTTGTGAAGTAAAAGTAACTGTTTGACATTGTGAACACACTAAGAAATAATGAAATAAGTCACGTGAACCTTTATTTAACCTTTATTTAACTGACAAAAGTAAAAAGAGCAAACATTTTTAATATTAGAGTTAATATAAAACTGGAAAGTGCACAGAATATTCAAGTAACATCTGTTTGAAAGACTGATGATTGGGTGTAAACGTAGCATTAAAGGATCAGTCTTTGCAAGGAAGGATGGGTTGTGGCTCACCTTTTTGTGGCAAAATTCATGAGAAAACTGTTTCAGCATATAGAGTACACAATATTGTGAAAAGTATAAGATCATTCAGAGACATCTGAATCTGGCGACCACAGACTGTTAAACAACTGAAATCTTATATCAAGCAGAAATTGACTATTAAAAATTATTTTAAAAAAGTGTTATTAAAAGGATTAAAAAGAGTTATTAAATGGAGAGGTGATGTAAACATGCACCTGTTCCATTTTTTGTTTAGTGTGTTACAGCCATCAAATTCTAAAGTTTAATTCATTATTTATTAATTATAATTAAAACATTTTTTGTTTGTGCATGTGTCAGTTAAAAAAAGGTTCACATGAAATACCATATCACAGATTTTGCGTTTTTATTGCATTTTAAAAAATATCCCAACTTTTCTGGATATGGGGTTTGTAGGTTTCCGCAGGTGTAAGCATACAGATTTTATATTGCCATGAACCAAGTGCAGATTCATTCAGGGTTTTCAGGGCTTTTGGAGTAACAAAGGTCCCACGTCATCACAGAATCTCCAACATATTATACAGTAGGGATAAGTTTCTTTTCATTGCAGGCATCTTTTCTTTTATTGTAACACCCACCTTTAGTGTTCATTGCCAAAAACATGGTTCCAGTCAAAGTTGTAGTAGTGTTTTGCAAAGTCCAGGTGCGCATGTTCGTGGTTAACGAACAGAAAATGCTTTTTATTCTGGCAGACCTTTCAAATAGTCTGTTGGCATGGAGGTGGCTTCTGCTGGTGGTTTTGTAGATTCCCAACATTTTATTATTCCTTGTAAATCACCAACAAAAATCCTTGTGAATTTCTTCCTACAATCCTGCTCTCTGTACATGGGAATAAAATAAACTTGGATCCTCTTCAAGGCAAGTTTTTAACAGCTTTAGTTCAAGTCACGTTTTTTATTACTGCCCAACAATACATATGGGCATTTTCAGACTTTTTTTTTTTTGAGGAAATGCACCCTTTATTTTTCCTTCCTCTTTCACTTAGCTCTCTATTAAAAGGGACTGCATTCCACTAACTGCTACACACACACACACACACACTCACATTTGTGATTGAGTTATGTCTTATCTATAGACATTATAACCATTCTCTGAGTTATGAAGGTAAATACACTTTTCCCTCATGTGATTTGTGCATTCTTTTATCCTTCCAGTGTTTATGACTGACTTACAAGATAAGTGGATAAGTTTGTTTTTACCCTAGTTAATCAGAAAGTTATGCATTATGGCTTGAAAGATCCACACACTCCAATCAACTTAAACATGTACAGTTTTAATGTGAAACATGATTCAGGTACGTTGTCTTTACAATAATGTCCAGGGATGCCAATTATTGTGTTCTTGTTAAAATAATTAGTTGATGGTTGTTTCTCTGAATAAACGTATTTAAATTGAAGTTAGATTGTGTGAGATAAAGTTTTTTTTCTAACCCTTTTTACAAATCTTTACAACCGGTGCCAATAATTGTGAAGAACAATGTATATAATTTCTATATATTATATAGTTACTATAAGTGTGTGTGTGGTGTGTATGGTGTGTGTGTGTATCAGTCAGCATCAGATATCTGAGGGATGTGAAGTGTGGAAAAAAGCCACAAAATCCCCCCCCCCCCCTCCTCCCTCCTCTGGGAATACCCACACCTGCCAACATTACTATGCGAACATATACGTCGCCGATGCGTCTGCCCACGCTTCGCTCTGCTGGAGGGATCGACATGGCGAAAAGCATGCTGCTAATTGCCATGGTTAAAGCGGCGTAACTCACCTGAGCAGAAGTGCTATCTCTTCTAATGTGCTGCAGACTTGTTTTGCTGATGTTCTCTGCTAGCACTTGCTGATTTGCTTTCTCTTGTTCATTGTTTGGGGGGGTTGAGTACAAGGTGCTGACGCAGGGGCTTGGCATTGCCACTGCTGGGATGACACTGCTTTGCATACTGTTCACCTAATCAGTCCCTAGAGGGTGAAGGTTGTTTAGTTTGGAGCTGATTTGATGGAGGAGGGAGTGGGAAGCGAGAGAGAGGGAAAGCGAGAGAGAGAGAGAGAGAGAGAGAGAGAGAGAGAGAGAGAGAGAGAGAGAGAGAAAGAGAGAGAGAGAGAGAGAGAGAGACAGAGAGAGAGAGAGAGGGAGAGAGAGAGAGATGCAATGAGTAAGAAAAAATATTTCTGTCTCAGTACTGATCTACAGTCAATTGAAGAACATTTAAGAAGCAAACAGAGCAGATAGAGCAGCAGAAAGGAAATATGGAGGGTTTATAACAGAAAAAAGATGAAAGGATGGGCATCTTGCTTTATTCCTAGTCTTCTATAAATGTACCGTTTTTTAGGAAAATAATGTTATAATGAGCAAAGGGTTTGGTATGTACCCACAGCTAGAGTCACAATCCTGCTAAAGCTTGAAGAAGTAATTTACTGTAATGAAGCCTAGTAAACTTCACAGAAAACTACTAGGAGGGTTAATGTGTGAACAAAAGCCAATACATTACCAGGAAACACAGAGCTATCTAGAATACTGCTGATGTAAAACTGTGAGGTCCTGGAGTGGAGCAGCGAGGCCAGGAGGAAATGACAGAATTCCAGTTCAGGGCTTATGGATCAGCCTCATCTGAATATGAGCCATTTAAACAAGAAGTTCCAAAGACTCTCTGCGAAATATTGTTTTGCCTTGCATACTTACTGAGCATTGTGACACCAATCTCTGTTCTGTTATTTGGTACTTTGACTCTGCTTGATTTTTGGATTCTGATTTATGGCTTTTTCGAGCTTTGGACGCTGCACTTGAGCCCTTGACTCATTCATAACAAAAACAAAATAAAACAAATTCCTAAACAACTCTATTTCTGACAAAGGCACAAGACCCCAATCCATGGTTATAAAAGAGGGTCTTTGAGTGCATTTAAGTTCACTGTACACATCTTATTGCAGGCATAATAAGGAAGAATGTGTTTCTCCATGTCATATTCATATACAATATAAATGCTTTAAACTGCAGGCGACACAGTGAATAGGTAGTGCCCTTCAGCTCTTAACACCAAACCCATTTCTTTTGTGCTGCCATGGATGTCGTACTTTGCTCTATCCACTTTCCTCTCAGGGGGCTGTATGAGGACACAGGCTGTGGATTTGTTGGTCTACTGCAATGGGCAATCACTGAAGCAATTAGCGTGCTACACTAAAATGCACCCGCAGTTTAAAAAGCCAAGCCTAGGGTAACATAGTGCTCCCCAAGCAGCCAAGTCTTCCCCCAGAGACACATTCAACTAGCCTAATCCTTGGCTCTAATTAAGCCCTGTGATGGAAGGTAGTTATTGTGTACAGTTTATGTGGACCTTAAAACGGCAAGCTTTCAAAAGCTCTGTGGATTTCAAACCACTACATTCAGAATAATCAAAAATAAACTACTAAAAAAGAAGAACTAACCTCATTTGGTGAGCAGGGGAAGATTTCTTCCTCTTTGAGTCACTTTTCTATTTCCTGTCACTATTAAAAGCACACATGTCCTTAAAGAAGTAGTTTCACCAGTGTTTAACAGTGGCTACTTGTGCTTGGCCTTCAGTTCAGCTGATAAATGTCAAAAGTCAAGGACTATCTCCATGGTGATGCTAATTTCTGCTTATGACCCATGGGATTTGAATGGTACTTTAGCACAGAGCTAGCGTTTCATAGGCCATGCTAGGTTACAGAGGTACAATTGAAGTTTGTAAATGCATTTAAAGCTTATAACAAAAAAATATTAACATGCTTTTTTACCATGTATAGGTCATAAATCATATACTATTAGGGATGTATCTTGGGCTTCCAAAGGCCAATTAGTCTTATGAGCTCAGATCCAAATCCAGTGCAAAAAAATACATTACAACTTATCAAACATCAGTGCTAGGTAAGCCCAGTCTAAAACACACCCCTAAAACCCTCTTGTTCACGATCTTTAAATGTCCGGAGTGCAATCATTTAGCCCAAATGCAGAATCCGATACCTTTGTTTTTCCCAGACACAGCTGCAATTTGTTCTCATGACATTTACTCCATCTGCACTGCTATGACTGGTAAGCCATCATCAACTCCTATCACTAGCTCAGGGAGTTTCTTTAAGTTACTGTACAGTCTAGTTAAACTGAGCTGATTTTTCCTTTCTTTTTGTTTTTCTCCTCAAGAGCATGTAATGTGTCCTCTGCACAACATTTTTAGGCAGTGTTAACCTGTGTGTGAACTACAGATTTAAAAGTCCTTTAGACATGAATGACGGGATTGTCATATTTAGTTTATGACCCCAGTCAGTGTTCCCACCCAGATGTAGCCCAACATTTCTCATGACTGTCCACAAATTTTCTCATTATGAGATCATTTCTGGCCATGTGAGACTATGATGTGTCAGACTCAAGTTTTCATGCACTGCAGCTTTCCATTTTATTAAATGCACAAATGCACAACTGGGGAAGGCCCAAAAGGAAGGGTTCTGCCCACTGTAAATATAAACATTATTAGATGATTACATTGTTAATTCCTCTTTATATCTACAGTTTATTTACAGTATTTACAGCCTTGATACAATTGTTTTTCTTTGGGTGGTTCAAAAACAGCACTAGTAGCATTAGTAGTGATCTATTCATTAATTTATTCCCCAAAACACCATTTCGGTTCAAGGGGAAGTTGGAGCTGATTCACAAACAAACTCACACCTATGGGCAATTTAGAGTATCCAGTCAAGTAAAACAAGCAAGCAAGCCTTTGGATAGTGGGAGGAACTACAAATTACAGGGAAACACTTAACTGTAGGGTACCATTGATAAGGTTACATGACATCTACATAAGCCTTTTTATGACAATTGAGATTAACCTAGATAGACATATATAAAGGTCTGTTCCAACAAGCGTCTATTGTCATTACACTTTCTGGGGTGAAACTGATGAGAATTGCTTTAATGACAGGTGACACTTGTTGGAATACAGCTTTATAAATGTTAATGTAGGTCAATGGCAATTATCATAAAAGACAGGAAAAGACATAAAATACCCTACAGGTATACCCTACCCTAAAGTTTTCTCTAAAAGTCTAAAAAGACCCTGACGGTCCCCAACTAAATTTCAGAATAGTAAAAAGGCTGACCTGACCTGATGCTGTATCGTCTAATGTTTTAGACGATACAGCATCAGGTCAGGTCAGCCTTTTTAATTGATAGAATTGATAGAATTTACCATCCTGAAAATGTGTAGGCTGAGCCAGATTTTCAGAAACAAAATGGGTAATAAAGGGTATTACTGTCCATAAATGTTTTTATTTAAAAATTGTCTTTTTTGGACTGTGTGCCAGAACTTGAAGGAATGAACAGTGAAAAAAGATTAAACGCACAACACAAATTTCATGAATTTTCATTAGTTTCATGCATAAACCTTTCCAACTGAAAGGGAAACATTGTAAAATGTTACCTGATCTCTCTGCTAAAAACAACTATCAGGGATTTACTTTCTAAGAATGAAACTAAATTTGTGCCCAAAGCTAACGTAATCTATCCTGACCAGCAATCCACACATTGCACTTCACGCTACTGAAACAGGTCAACAATCTTTGTGCTGACTTGGGCAGTGTTCTAGGGTTCAAAGTAATGTCAGTTAGTCTACACAATGCTAAGCACTATGTTGCCTAGCAAGCTAATGTTAATCCCTCAAAGGATGTACAAACATTTCAACAGTTACATCTGACCATGTATCTAGCTACAGTAGCCTCTGGATATATAATAAACCCAGGCCACAAAGCTGATCTTTGATCCATGTTCACAGCAAACATCACCCATGAGGCTTCCAAGAACATTTACAACCACACTCCTAGGTTTGGCATGATTCCCATACACTCTAGATAGGAATGAAATAAAGACCATGATATAGTATAACGAAGGTTTTCCTTTTGAGTTTGGCAGTTTGTGAAATAATGGCTAGTTCTTCAGGCATCCAAAAGTCAAATAATTGAATCTGTTACATGACCCTTGTCTCACTTCAAAGTCTTAAGTGGCCTTTGTTGTTTTCCTACTCATAGGTCATGCCTTAGAGTGGGTGATCACTGTGTGGGAACAAGATAATAACCCACTTCCTTCCTTAGACTTGTTCAGGACAATCGTCAACAACTAGGTCTTCCATGCTTAATCCAAGGCTTTGGGCTGTGATACCATTTGATAATGTGCACAACATGAAATACCTGTGAAACCATAAACTGTCATTTCTGACTACCAAGTATCTTCGAAGGTGCTGCCAGCGCCACCTGGGATCTTAAAGGATGCTGCTCTAACATATTAGCTTCCATTATCTAATTCCCTAGAAAGTGCCACCTGGTCTCCAACAGTGATGATAATCCCACCTGGGGTCTCAGAAGGTACCATTACACAATGAACTAATTCCTCTGTTCTCATTTTCTAGTTCCCCAGGAGGAGCCATCAGCCTTTTGGTGCTCCAGACAACATTACTCCACTTCAGCCTAGGCAGATCTAATTCTTTCTCCAACTCGATTTTCCACTGTCTTGTTTCTCTCTTTCAATTCCATGTTGGGTTGACAAGGAGACCACCACCTCAGGGAGAGGTGTTGCTGTCTGATCTCCAGCCAGTGGAGCACATCATCACTGCTTGTCTCAACTGAACCCTTTATTCCAAAGACCTCCTCTTTGTTCTTGCACAGCAGGACATGTGCTTTAGGGATGGTATTATGTCATTCTTGCCAAGTCTCTCCCCATTCTTAATCCCTTAATCTGATTCATCTGTGTGTAGCTGTCTATGTTAACACTGCCTGTATATTGCCCAAAAGTAAAAATAAATAAATAAATAGATAAACGTTACATATATTTTCTTTGTTGGTAAAGTTCTTAAACATTAACCAGGTTTTTGGGGAGAAACAAAATCATAAAAATATTTGTGAGAATATATAGAGAATAATGCCACACTCCATAGTTTCACCACCTTCGGGATATAATGATCAGATTTGTGTTTTTATTGATGCATTTCAGTGCCTAATAGTTGAAGTTGTGCTGTAATGCTGTGGTGAAAAAACCACCTGATTTTTTCTGAATTCTCTGTAACAGTAGGGGGTTTATTTCAGCCAATACATGCCTTTGCTGTACATGTACGTGTATGAGCCGATGCCAGCTTCAGGCGAAAGAGAACGCGCAGATGCTAATCTGAGTGATAGCATGGATGTAACAGAATGTAAAAATCTTATGCCACTAATGTTTTATATTGTTTATATTGAGAACCAAATAAAGCTGTAAAAGAGCTGCCTGTTGTGTTTGCTACAGCATCACAATGTAGCTTTCCATTGTTCTATTAGCTGTTAATGCTGCATAATGCTCATTTCCAGTATCACTCAATGGACATTTGCAGTGTTATTGGCACCAAGTTAAAAGTTGTATAGCCACTTAATGCCAATTCTAGCCTAAACACAAACTTTTCTTCTTTATTATTTTACCATGGTAACTACTCAATAAACATCTGAATTTAAAATCTATTTCAGAATATTGTTGAAGCCAGTTAGCTGTGTGCTATAGGTCTTCCTTTTCCTTAAGTGAGGTCAGAATGTAGTCCAGTTAGACAGAATAAAAAGTGTAAACTGGTTAAAGAGAGCCTACTAAAAGCTACCAGTTATGCTGAAGTGGCATTTCCTCACTTAAATGCTTTTTATAGATGTGAATTTCAGCAAAAACTTTGCTCTTTGCTTTAGAAATACATAAACTCAGGGCAAAACAAAAGGACTGAGTGGGCAGGATAACATGAGCTAAAAAATGCTTTACAGCAGAAGGTAATGTTTTAAGGTTACAGGACATCTACATAAGCCTTTTATGACAACTGGTATTAACAGAAACATTTACAAAGTTTTATTCTAACAAACATCCACTGTTAAGACACTTTCTGGGGTGAAACTGATGATACAAACTGATGATGGTACATGTTATATAGCCTTATGAACACCACATTACAATAGAGCGATACCCAGCAGAAACAGTCAAGTGTAGATACTATACATATAAATTTACATTATACAATTATAATAAAAATTATATTAAACATATGTTAATGGCATGAATTTAGACACTTTTTTAAAATCAGTATGTTATCTTACAGAATGTCTTTAGACCAAAAAGTTTTACAACATTTTACACAGGTCTTCTGGACTTATAAGTGAAAGTGACTATATGTCATTGTGAACACACTCAAGCACCACAACAAAATGTGACCTCTGCATTTAACCCACCACACGTTGAGCAGCGGGCAGATACCAACAGTGCCTAAGGAGAAGTGAAACTGCACCCTTCAAGTCCTAAAAGTAATTACCTAACCACTAGGCCACCACTGCCACATCAACACTAGACACTGGACTAGAATCTTTGAACAACTGACCCAAATGCTGGAAATGAAAATGGTGAAATCACTATTTAAGCAAACTGTACTGTCCGTACCAAAGAAAATGCTTTACTTAAAACATTCTAAAATAATTTTTTATAGCTTTTTTATTTTAGCAAATCCTTTACATGTATTTTTTCAAAAGAAGAAAAATGTTCCTAATCTTTTGCCAAGCAATGCCAAGCAGCGCATAAACAGTTTGTGTGTTTCCACATTTCCTTCATGAAGTCTTGCACTAGCAGACCTAGTCATGCTACTTGTTTCTAATTTCCTTGTCATGCTAGAGAGCGTTCTCTCTATGTGTCTCATTAGGTATTATCTTTTGTTGACTTGTTTGCACAGCTACTATCACCAGTCAACACCATCATCCTACCTCATGTGTCTGATCGCTCTCTGTGCTACACACAACAGGTTCATATCGCTGATTATGACTTCAAACTCTGAAAACAGTTTGGCAACACCTGGGAAGAGAAACCCTTTGCAAGCCTTTTTTGTTAAATTACACATATGCTGCTTGGCACTCTCTCAGCAAGAGAACAAGGTCAGTCTACGCACAGATTTTTGCAGCAGAGAAAACAGCAGAATGGTTTGACATACGTTGCTGGAGATCTTTAATAATGTTTTTATAGCAACAACCTCTATACCCCAGCTTTACTCAGGAGGACGCTTAGTACAAGGTTAAGGATCTTTTTCACTCAAACTGTCCTTCTTTGCAACCACAGAACTGCCTGAAGTACACTTTTGTGTTTTGCTACAACAGCAGATGGAAAATCAGACAGTGTAGGGGAAATATAGGATAAAAGTCCCAAAAAACTGTTATGTTTGTAATGCATCACTTTCAGTCCATCTGCCACGCAATCAACAGCCCATCAATTCATTTATGTTAAATTTATATTTGAGGCATAACAAACTGTCCCTATATGGATGTATTTAGTGCTAAATTATGCATAATTAAGTAGCTGCATTTGGATTTAAACCATAAGTGGCTCCCAACTGCATATTTGTATCTGTTCAGAATATATTGTCTTTTCGTTCTGGATACTTTATTATTTTTTGGTTAAATCTGTTTATTATATGCTCCTTCTTATGAGCAGTAAAAGTAAGCAAAACACTCAAATTCCTTTGTGTTTTAGTGTGGAATGGCCATCTTTGCAACCATGTAATTGTAAGACTATAGCCTTTTCCCCCTGTTCCCAGTGGACTGGGTCCCCAATAATTCACAGGCAAGAGGGTTAGCTGGCTCGGCGGTCTCGTAAGATGTATGTGGCTCTGTGGCCCGACCTATAAAGCATAAACAAGAAAGTGATTTACTTCCAAGAAGCACTTAAGATGTTGTAGGTAGAGAGAAAAAATGTCCATTTTTTTCACATTCCTGGAGTCTAAGGAGTAACCTGAAGCTTGGCAGGGACCTTTGCAGAGGAAACCTATAGCTGCTAGTGATGTTATGTTCGCTTTATTACAGCAAATAGGGTTAGGGGAGGGGATGTATACAAACAACGTAGCCTCAGTGGGCCCCGGTGCAAAAAAAACAACAAAGTAATTTGCTTGTTTATTTGGTATTGCAAGTTCTCTAGACTAGTTGCTTGCATTTTTCAGTTAAAGTATTATGAACTTGTCATACATGCCATGTATGTAAAACTGGGAAAGTTGCAATATAAGGGGTCCTGTAAATGTCACGAATTGATGGTTGGAAGGAAGTATTTGCAAGTTTTAAGGTTTTACTGAGGGTTTTAATTAAATGAACACTGAACACTAAGATTACACATGGACTAAGGAAACAAAACAGAATCTAATGACATTAATATTAACAGGGAAAACAACAGAGGTACAACAGGGTAGATACAACAGATAACCAACCAGAGACAAGGGCAAACACAGGGGTATAAATACAAAAAACATGGCCGACACCTGGGAGAGGGAGGGGCATGGAGACAATGCACAGCTGACGAGATTAACAATCAGGGTGGGGCAAAGGCGGGGCAACTAAGCACATAGCAAACGTGGTTCTCTAAGGAAACATATTTAAAAGAAATCTGAGAGTGTCAAGAATCTCTCATAAGAGTACAAATTACCACATTATATAAAAGATCTTTTTGAGGGTTCTTCCAAAAACATTTGCATTATATGGAGGTTCTTTCAGCTTCATAAAGTCATTCGCAAAAACAGTTCTCTAAAGAACCACCTACAAGTTCAAAAAACATTTTGGCCTCCTTTATTTATTCTATTATCATTATATGAAGTGAAAGTGACTCTTTGTCATTGTGAACACACTCAAGCACCACAACGAAATGTGACCTCTGCATTTAA
>JBBPDA010000039.1:16877709-16888801 GCA_037974385.1 Arnoldichthys spilopterus
GTGCCCGGGCCAGGACTCGAACCTGCAACCTTCAGGTCCCAAAAGCAGCGTCCTAACCACTAGGCCACCACTGCCCACTAAACGATATTTCCGCCCGGTTTCGAACCGGGGACCTTTCGCATGTTAGGCGAACGTGACAACCACTACACTACGGAAACTCCTATATATATATTCTTAATTGTATTTATTGTTAAGTGATTAATGTCACGTTTTCAACAAGGTCATATACAATCACTGGTTGCCAAATCAACTAAAAGACCAGCTAAAAATCATATACAGTTAGGAGCACAAGGACACTGCTGTGGGTTTCTTGTTAATATGAGTGGCTGGGAACATTTTAGCCTTAAGCATATTTACTCTGCTGGATCAATTGTAACCATTATAATTGCACCACACTGTTTAATGCTGTAGTAGGCTCCTCATCTGACAGTGTGTATCATTTTCACTTACGTTAAGACACCAATGTATGTCTGACTTTGAAATCCCATTAGGTAGAAATCTGCTACTCTATGCATAAACCTGGACACCAGCTCAAACCCCAGCCAATAGTTGTGACATGCTCATCCTGACAGCAACAGAGAGCGCCTGGGCCTTTCTTTCTCATTAAGGGTGTGTTGTTAGAAGTTTGTAATTTTATGCTGATCTGTAATCAGTCTTCGTGTTTTCAGTTATAATGGCTGAGATGAGAAATTGGGCAGGGGAGGTATGTCCTGGTTCAGCATTAAGGCCAATTTCCATCCAGGGTCATTAGAGCAGAGGGAGTTTTTCCTAATGAGTGTGCTCCCTTTATTGAGCAGACTAAGAGGTGCAGGGAAGTCAAGGCTAAGAGACACATCTGAATTCGAATTAGTCTGCCCCGAACCAAGGCTTAATGCTGGGGATCTGCTGGAAATGAGTGGGCAGGGATTTCTATTGACCCAAGCATTGCTAAAGAGAAAAAGGAGAGAGAGAGAGAGAGAGAGAGAGAAAGCGAAAGAGAGTGAGAGCATGTGTGAGAGAGAAATTTTGCCAGTTGTGAGTTACCTTGCCCCCAGGTCACATAGCACTGCCTGCAGAAAATGATTCATATTTCACTGCTGGGCGCTCCATAGTCGTCTGTCTCTTTCCAGCAAAAAATTTCTCCCTCAGAGCTGCCACTGAATATATGCATCATTCGCTCGCTTAATATGATCAGGGCCAGTGATTGCCAGGAGTCAATCACATTAAGATCGATATTGGCAGTCTGCATTGAGGGAACGAGGGGATACTATTTACACTTTTCCAAGAATAGTAACTCGAAATCGGGCCACCACATCTCTTTCATCATCCACTGACAGTATAGCATGGGAAAATAGTTCTGAATATAAGATAAATATGAATACAGACATGTGAATGAATATAAAATACTTCTTTAAAAAATGGTAAAGACTGCATTCTTGCCAGCCAAGGCATTGCTCCATGGCTTAAAGCCTCCAAAGAAAACAGCCTAGTGAGTGTTACCAGCCTCCAGGCTTTTCAGGTGAATAGAAGCACTGTGGGTCTTCTGGGTCAGCTCATCATGCCCTTCACTACAAGAGCCATTATTTGTAGTGTAGTCTTTATGAGAGATGGAATAATATGTTTGCAAAGGGCACAACATCAAAATGAGAGTTTGACATGGATGGAAATGTGAATGCTCCATCATCTCCAGGCCAGGGTAGCATGACCCCAAGGTCGCGAAAGAGGCACGGAAACATTAAGGACCATGTTAGTCTCTTATTCTATTTGATATACATGAATGAAAGCATAAGCAGCTCTAGTCCTGTAGTGTAGGGGAACAAAAGGGAAAATTAGTGAATCATTTTTCATATAGTCTGCTGAACAAATTAAATACATTTTCATAATTATTTTTCTTTTTTTTTACAGCAAGATCAACCCAGATGAAAACACAAGAACAATCATCCATCTTTTTTAGTCACTATCTCCTCTTTTCAGTATTTTGGGATCCAGTCCAGTCCCAGATGGAATGCTTTGGATCCTGCTCATGGAAAAAAGGAGAATTACTGGGCTGGACTAATTGGGCACCAGTTCAGGTTCCAGACAGAGTTAGACTTGACTTCACATTGCCCTCACCTTGTCAATGCAGTGACAACAGAGCTCTTTCCAGAGCAAGTTACCATGGATATATGGACATACTGTCAGGGAGGACATTGAACCGAGAGAGGGTAAGATTAGCTTAGATTACCTCTGTGATTTACACATTAGTAATTACAGACAGAAATGGCTTTGTGTATTGGGGCACAGCAGAGCTAATATTATGCATATGTGTTTGGCCATAATTGGTAATAAGAACGTAAATCACATTTAGCACTGTGGGTCATATGCATGAATTTAATAAAAATAAATAAATAAATAAATAAATAAATAAATAAATAAATAAATAAATAAATAAATACATTCATTCATTCATTCATTCATTCATTCATTCATTTTCCAAACTGCTTCTTCCATTTCAGGTCACGGGGAAGCTGGAGCTAATCCCACCAGACTACGGGCCCAAGGCAGGGCACACCAAGGACAGGAGGCCAACCCATCACAGAGCAACACAGAAAAACACAACCATTCATACACATCACACACCTACAGGCAATTTAGAGTATCCAGTAAACATATTGCAGTGTTTGGTCAGTGGGAAGAAACTGGAGCACCTGTCGCAATCGCTCCTCCGTCGCGTCAGAAAACGCCCGGCCGTATGGGGGGACCCGCTTCGAGCCAGTCACGGAAAAAAAATAAATTTTAACAAACATGAACTTAGAGATTGCAACTAGTTACATTATACTTAGCTCCATACACTGATGAGCCACTTCACCTACCTACACTCATCTTCCATTTTTCAGCTCCACTGACTATATAGGTGCAGTTTGCAGTTTATAATTACAGGTTGTAGTCCATGTGCTTCCCTGCATCATTTGTCAGCCCCCTGGACCCTGCGTGGGTGGTGGATCCTTCTCAGTACAGCAGTGACACTGACAGAGTATTATAAGTTAACGTGTGTGTGAGAATGTCACACACAGCATACTCTATAGGTTATAGAAATGCACCTAAATGAACCTGAAATCACATAGAACAACTACATTCTTTTTCTTCGGTTTCCCAAACACAAACATTCCTACTGAACATTTATGAGTTTAATTAAGACAGCACTGACATTACTTACCATGACAATCGTGGTAATTTTTTTTTGGTTTTGCAGAATGATGTAAAAATGAAAAAGTGATGACTTCTACAAATGCAAACATCAGGTTCCTCTCCTCACCCCACTTATGGGATAAACAGGAGATGAAAATGGCATTGTAGCTGAACTGAATCCATCCATCTCAATGAATATTGTCAGTCTCATATGCACACTAAAGGCCTAATGAAACCTTCGCTCTGACATACTGAATTCTTCTCACAAGCACTTGGTAAGCACAAAGGTGCACTGCATTTTCCTTTGTTCTTTAATGCCATTAACTTCTAGGCTTCTAGAGGGGGAGAGAGAGATATATGATGAAGCTGATTCCACCTAGTATGATCTTTTGTATAAACAAGCTCTTTTTGTGTAATTAAATAAATAAAATAAATAAATAACTTGGCATTCTATTTTACTGGCTTTACTGACATTGAACGGGGGGTAAATAACCTTGAATAAAGTTATGTTCCATCCAAAGTCCAGATGCGGCCAGTTCCGCACTGACCTCCATAAAACACATTTGTATATTTGATCCAGGATATATCGCTCACTTTCTCACAGACAGTATTTATGGGCATTGAGCTCTGTTGTCAGTAAAGGTTGGGGAAAAAAAAGGCTAACAGCTGAGCCTATTCAGAGTGAGCCATCGAATGTCCGTCGGCTCTATTCCCGCCCACCTCTGCAATAATGCTGCCTGCATGTGCTAGTTGGAGGATCCTATTTGCCTATTTCGAAGTCAGAGTTACAAATATATCATATTCAAGTGCTTTGTTGTGGGAGCGAAATGAAAAATGGTAGATGTGATTTGGTTCTCACCTGCTTTTGTTCCTGTAATACAAAAGCAACTGCCAGAGCTAGCAATAGCCACACTGTTTAAACAAAGATTTACAAACCTGTCCACTTCTTTAACCTTTTAACCAGCCAGAGGTCACCTCAACTTGGGATCTCAGGCATCAAAACTATTTCTAAATTTCCCAGTCAAAATTTCAACTTAAGGGCTTCAGATGCCTTTCTGTCGACAGGGGCGTAATTGCTTGTCTGCCATGATCACTCAAGCAGATGATATTTGCTTTAGAAGTTGCCAAATTGTATTTACAAAAATTTTGATAGCTCATGAAGGTGGAAAAATCCTCATGTTTTGTTAAGATAATATATTGTCTGGGGTCCTAGAGACCCTAGTGCTGTATGCAATAATACCAACCCTAACTTTGATATGAATGCTACAAAAACTTCAAAAACTACAAAACGACTTTACCTTTATTCAGTCTTTTGACCAAATAGTAACACCACAGTAGTCTAGCCATCACAAACTGGTTCTTGTCAAAAGGGCTCAGATCTTTTAGCTCACCTATTTTTCCCACACATTGACAGATTGACAGCTGTAACGAGATAATGAGATAATCAATGTTATTCACTTTTACTTGTCAGTGGTTTTATTGTTGTGGCTGACAGAAGCAATCAAACACATAATTTACCTTAAATCATTGTCTAAACGAAAAAAATATTTCATGATTTATGTTTTGCATGTACTAGTAAATGTAAATTGTTCGCCAAAGGTTCTAAAATGATATCATCAAGCAACTTAAAATTAATCTTATTCAAAACTGAATATAATCAGTTAAATGTAAAGCAGCATTGTAGATTTCAGCTAAATATCTCTAACATATCACCAAAAACGTGCTCCATGTTTATAGTCGTTCTAAAATGTCTATTTTTGCATAGAAATTTTAGCTAAAGACTGAACCTCATAAAGTCATATGATATAGAGTCATATTTGTAGGTGGTTCCCCTAAAGTGACTATGAAGTTAGGAAAATCTTACGAAAATCTCCAGAATACAGTCAGTTACTTCAGAAAAAGAACCTGATAAAACCTTATAATAGAAGCCAATAGGTGGGTATTGGCTCCAATTACAAGTGACATAAAACACATTTATACAAGATTACAAACATATGCAACCCTCAGTCAAAGCCAAAACCCTTAATCCTAATTTACAGGTTTCATTTCCTGAGCTTTGAGGGTTGTGTATTGACAGCACACCTTGTTTATTGTCCCTCGTATTTTTTAAAGCACCTTGACTGCACTCTTTCCAGCAGAATTTTCAACATGGCTGCGTAAAATTCCACTCTTGACTCTATGTAGCCACTGCTCTTAACACTAAGCCTCATGAGGTGAAAAGAACATCCTATAGTGTCCTTCATAACGATAGATGGCAGGGGCAGGCTATGTTGTGACACAGTGTTTCATCATAAAAGAGTATGGGCTATATATGCTGACCTGAAGATGACAGTGTTTGTACAGCAATTACTGCACTTATGCAGAGAACACATCTTTAAAACATGGCAAAGTCTGGAAAACCTCAAAGTAAAAGTATGCAACGTCACAGATGCTTTGATCTTTGAAGGATAAGTATGTCAGAAAGCATTAGTGAAGGAAATGAGGAAGAGCTCCTCCATCAGCCCTATTAGGACACAGTCTTTTCTGCCTCTGCTTGTGAGGCTGCTCAATGGGGCAGCCACTACATCATGGAGTGGATGCAATTTTTTTTAATAGCCCAAATGAGAAGACGTGTCAGTGCAGGTTTGAAGGTGACCATTGTACTAATGTATCATGCACAGAATAATGGCCTCCAATTAGCTTAAGTCCATTTGTGAAATTAATAGTAGGAGGTTAAGTGTTAGCATGTCCTCTAAAGTGCGGGAACTAAAATATCACACAGGCATTTAAGGGCTGAATAAGTGATAGCTTTAAGTTAAAACGGCACCAGATGCACTTCAGAACTTTTGCCAGGCTTACTTCGGTTGCTGATATTGAATTCATCTGTTCTTTAAGAACTGGAGTTTTAGCAAGAGTTTGACAATGTTAAAAAAAAATATTCAAGGCTGTCACTATTGAGTATATTAGTAACTGAGGATACTAGCACAATTTTGACCATGAATCAAGCAATCATACATATATGCTATCAGGCCTCATTCTGCATGGGCTTCAACAGTGTGGCTTTGTAGACACAGAGTGTGTTTGTTGACTGCATGTTCAAAATCCAGATCTGTCTCCTTTTGAAAATGTAAAGAGTGGTCTCATTATTGCAAGCTTCAAATTATAAATTAGTTTATGTTTACAAAATACATATAATTTGATCAGTTAAAGCATTGGAAATCTTTTCTTCAAACTTTTAGCAATTAATTAAATAGCCCATCAAATATTCTTTTTTTTATTACATTTTATTTAAAAACCCACCCTACCTAGAAATAGGGTTAGTAGTACAACAACCACAAACACTAGAGCTTAATCTGTAGCTCAGCTTGCACAACTATGCTTGAGGAGATGGCTTTGGGCAGTGAGGAAACATTGTTTGATACTGCACACACCATGTAGTGAGAACAGTTCATGAATTATTGACTACATCTGTCAAGAACACTAAGACTTCACAAAATATTTGAATGGAGATATGTACACTACCCAGACTTACAAAGGTCTCTCCCATGCCTGCGACTGATATGTTTGACACATACTTAAGTTCTCCTAGCACCACTGTCACACTGTACAGCCCTGTTGAACACAATGAAAAGTATCAAGACCCATATTTTCTATTCCTTTCTTTTGTATCTTTTCCCTTATCTGAGCAGTGAGTGTCTTTCTGCAGCAAAAACACAAGTTCATATTAGAATCAATACAAACAAACAATGAATGTGAGGATGAGTTGTTGTGTGTTAACAGCAGGCGGTGTTGTGGGAGCTGGTAAGAAGAACAAAGGTTTGGCTACAGATTTCTCCTCCATGCCATCAGCCACTGCTGCTGTAGTAGCACCTCTATTTCTACTAATAAAGGTCTGAATTAAGCCCAAACCAGTGATTTGATTGGAACTACAGTAATACTGAACTTCCATAAGGAGAGCTCTGGAAATGGATAAGCCAATACACTGATACACACAGAAACATCACTGTTTACTGTATTAATATGAATTCTTTTTATTTTAATATTAATGTTTTTTGAGAGAGAAAACACCACCCAGATACCCAGATTAAAAAAAAATATTATATTATATATATCTTGGTGGCTCATCTTGCTTGTTTTGGTCCCAAAGCAGTGAAAAAGATTACAACAATGTGTTTGAAACAGTTTTGGATTCTGACAAATGCGGATGTATAAACCTATGGGAAACCCGGATATATTTTTACAGTGGATGATTTGGTTTTTTTCTGTATCTTGCGCAATATCTTCTTTCCCCACCTGGCTGTGTATACCCCTTTCACCCTTGTGTACAACCCAACCTCCTCTTCAAGTTAGCTTTCATGCTCGGCCTGGTTTTAATCTTCTTCTTCTTGTTTTAGCTGTAGCGGCTTTTGTGCTGTTGTTTGGTCAGGATGTCCAGCTTCAATCCTTGTCGAGAAGTACCAATGACTCCTAAGACCTTGAGCGTGTGTATAAAGCATTTCCTGTGTATGTGTGTGTGTGTGCGCGTGTGTGTGCGTGCGTGCTCGCAGAACGTGGCATCCCTTTCTGTCGACAGGGGCGTAATTGCTTGTCTGCCATGACCACTCAAGCGGATGATATTTGCTTTTGCATGTCAGGTCAAATTTGAACTGAAGCTTGGACCTTGCGAAATCATCTGAGAAAACAGGCGCCTGGCCAGTCCTGTTGGGCTTAGGCTAGGCTAAAATCACTAGGTTTCTAATTCTAGTGATTGCTTTGCCAAACCTGTGTTTGGCCTTGTTCTTGACTTCAGGTCTTAGAAGTTAAGTCCCCAGGGGTGGTAAAAAGCACTGTGTAGTTGAACTGGAATTGTTCAAAAATTGGAGTTTGTTAAAACAAGCCATATGTTTCTAAATGTTGTGTAGACGCCACGTGTTCAATAAACAGAAGGGAGATATTTTCATTTGAATTTTAAAAAATGATATCAAAACCAACTGAATGCATTTGTATGTGCAGACTGGAACCTGCCTTCTGCAGAGAGTGAATCAAATGTGAATGCAAGGCACTGTGTGATCTGGGTACAGGGATTATGTATTCAGAATACAGAGCTGAAGTATCTGTATTCAGTCCAAGTGACATTTTGAAAAAAGAATACTTTAATAATACTGAGACACTAAATACGAAAAAGCTGTTAAAAAATAATTCATGCTTTCTTGAACTATTTTTTTAAATTTGTGCTCAGAGTAAACATGTTTATTGGACACAACAAACTGCTTCTTTACAAGCACTGAAGCTCCCGCTAATACTTGAGGAGACTGATAGATCAGTCAGGCATGTTTAGCCAGTAATTTACCTGAGTGTTGCTGAGCTCTTTTGAGGACCGATCACACTGACTCACTAGTGAACATGCGAACAGGTGACACATTTAGTATCAGTGTTGTACTGGTCCTTGTTGTAGTGCACTGTATGGTTTACATTTAGCAGTTATGTGACTACTAACAAAACATGAAAGACAAACATTGGTGCTATCACTGGGAGATTGTGAGTTTGATCCTGAGTGATGCCACAGCCATCCATTACTGGCCCTCCAAGACAGTACAGCTGTTGGTGCCTTATCACTCAGCACCATGATAGCATGATCGTATGTTAGTTAAAGTAACAGCATTAGAGGGGAGGGGAAAATGTGGTGGCTAGCTTCACATGACTCTGTGGAATAATGCAATACCATTAATCGTTTGTGGTACTGTTGACTGGAGGGAGTCCTAGGCTAGTGGGTGTAACGCATTCTGTGTCTAAAATCATAGATGTTAAATTGCATTTGAATACGTGATGGAAAGCAAAGAGGCATAAGGTAAATGCTAAGAATAAAATATGCTTAATATAGTTTGTAACACACACACACACACACATTATATACATATACACACATTATATATATATATATATTTTATTTTATTTTATTTTTTTTTTGCAATAGTCTTATTGGCTTTCTATTATCGCATGCTTGTTGTTGCTCATTAACATTTTCTACTCAATACCAGTCATGTTTAAGCTGATCAAAGCTGGCAAGCATATTTCTCTTGGCAAGGCGAGGGAAACAGCAGCATGCCTTGTTTCATACCTTTAGCATTTCATTTGATCCTAATCTCAACTTGTCCACTGAGCAAACATGGTAAACAAATAATGAGTGTTGGACTTGCTGCAGCCTTGTGGGTAAAAACATGCATTCTGTTTCATGTTTCACACACAACTTGGGCAGCCACAATAGCTGCCGTTTTCCCACTCATAAGCCTGACAGGTCACAACTTCTTTATTGTTTTTCTTGAAATGAGAATGGTTTCATGCTCCAGCCCCCACATTCCCCCCAAATTTAAACATAATACACAAATAAACTCACTCACACACACACTTAATGGGGCAATTCCGATGAAACATGTATTACATAGTTATGCTTACACTTAAAGAGGTCTCGGCAACTGATATGAAATCTTTTAGTTTTAGTTAAATCATTTCCCCTTGAGGAAAAACAAGTGCCCACACACAAGCAGACTTTCTTTTCTTATCATTCTGAACTAAGAAAAAAAAGCTAAATCTACTTATACACATTTATATCAAGACACAGGGTCAAACATATGTCCATATATGTATGTCCAAATGCTTGTAAACCCTTGTTTCCTTCAGATCATCCCAGAAGGTGTATCCAAAAAAGGGAAAAAATTGATTTTTTGTTGTGATTAAATGGCTCAGTATCTCAATGAAATAATAAAAGAAAATCTATTTGAAGTACATTTAGTCTAGAAACACAAAACTATTGGAAAGATTTTTCATTAAACCACATTACAATCATTGACACCCCTGAAAATTCTTATGATTAAATTGGCACTGAAGCATAGTCCCCATGTTTCATTTCCTGTTTATGTTCTATTTGCCAGTGGGCAGTTAGGAAATTGCCTTTGGGACCTAAAGTTTGAAGGGTCAAGTCCTGGCCCAGGCACTACTGAGATACCCTTAAGCAAGGTACTGTCCCACTACACTGCTCCCCAGGTGCTGTTGATAGCTGCCCACTGTTCCATGTGTGCACGTGTGATGGGTTAACTACAGAGGTCACATTTCATTAAGGTGCTTGAGTCTGTTCACAATAATTTGTTGATCAAAATGATCCAAACAAATACCCTAGACTTGACAAAAATGATTCAATGACCACAGAATCAAGCCTTTGACATGACTATCATAGTCCCCCAGTAAAAACACAATGGCTAAAGAGGAGACTCTAAAAAGGAGAACCTAGACGTGCCTATAACCCTGAATAATTCTGTATTAAGAAGTGGTGTTAGTGTCAGACTGCTTGCTCTGTATTCTCAATCTCATTGAGCATGACTGACGACTCGTTGTTGTTGAGCTGGCAAGTTGAAAAGCAAGAACCTTAAATATTAATAACCTTCTTTTGCTTTATGTTTGCTTTTAAAAATGACTAAATCACCACTATTTAGTTGGTTTCGTACGCTAGCATGTGCACACACTTCCATTCCCATTATAGAATAATCTATATTTCAGCCAACCAAAGGGGTCAGCATGAAAGATCTCACACACAGCCCAATATATTTAATTATTTGTTTGCTTATTCATTTATTTGCAGAGATTTCCTCTTTTCTGCTCCATTATACAATTTTCCATTGGGAGAATGTCAAGATCATTCTCGCTTCACTGGTCAAAGTCGTGCACTTATAAGGTTATAGACGAGCACCCAGGCTCAACTAGCTTCAACTTGCTATGGAAATGGCAACCTACACAGCACACAGCATTTGAATCAACTGCTGCTCTTCCCTCACTGCCAAAAGTCTTCCCTTCTGACTTTTCCACCTCTGCACTGAGGGGGGACATATACAGTTAAATCAGACTGCATTTTTCTCTGGCCATATACACACGTGGACAAAATTGTTGGTACCCTTCAGTCAATGAAAGAAAAACTCACAATGGTCACAGAAATAAC
>JBBPDA010000039.1:16898007-16910621 GCA_037974385.1 Arnoldichthys spilopterus
ATATATATATATATATATATATATATATTTATATACTGTACTGTTTTGCCTTGTAACTCTAAATGTAATACTGTGGCATCATTGGAATTTAAAAATATATGTTTTAGGAAAGAATCTTATCTACTAACTAACTACTGTCTAACTACTTTCAATTTTTAAGCAATGTGCAGCAATTCTTTTCACTATTTCGTGCACCTAGCTTTCTGTGGGATTGCTTTTATAGGTATTAAATATTCTGGAGGTCTGGTTCCCATCACCACCACTGTGAACAATTCAGATATGGTACCTTCAACATTGGACCACTCAGAATGACTTAATGATTTAATTCTGATTTAGAAAAGATGTGTTAAATTGGTCCAGCATATTAAGAAAAACCTTAAAGCCGTACATGTGCTGTCAACAGAAAATAGCAACAATATCATATAAAATCTATTGTAAAGTGCGTCACAGCTGCATGTGTAGTGTGAACCTCATTGCCGTTGTGTGTTTACAGCAGTGGACTTTTGTCACTTTTTATTTGCTCAGTTCTGTTGATTTGGTCTTATAACCAAGACAGAATTGAGCTTTGCTATGATTCAGTTGCAGGGGTTGCTCACCTAATAATGTCAACAATCACCCAATTGAAAAAAACAGAAATCTACTTAGTGGACAGCTTCTCTTAAACCTTTTACATTACCGATTGCCCAGTTTTATCCTTTTAACCCTATTGACCAAGTTCTCTCATGTAATGCCCACATGCATACTTCAAAAATTATTACATAAACTCAACAAGTTGCAGCGCATGCACTGATACATCATGAATGGCAACTACAACTGTTTGTTCAGAGGTGGAGGAAGTGCTTTACACACCACAGCTCATGTATAAAACATGAAATGAGTGAACTCTATCAGCTGAGAGGCACATCAATTATTCTCTTCTTAAAGCTGGGCAGAATGTAGAAGGATGCAGAGATTATTAGAGACCAGCATCTTGCACAGACAGTTAAATGAGACAGTCTGCCTGAAATCTGAAGAGGGGGACAGAATGGGAAAAAAAAATAAACACAAACGGCAACATGGAACAACATGCAGAAAAAACAATGTCTTGAAAGGCCATGAAATGCAAATGTGACAGGGGCGAACCTTGTGGGGGTGACACACCAATGTGCCTCCAGTATGCCTTGTGCATCTGTATGCACTGTCTGGAATGCACAGACGAAAGCCAATGTGTCTACCACCCATATTTAGTGGAAAAAAATGTTCTTCTGCTAGTCTTTCGATCCCTTTCTTGTCTGCCAAGCAAAAAAAATAAAAATCAGGCCCTAAAATGTTCACTGGCAGCATAGTGGCAAGTGAACTTTTTTCTCCCATCCTGGTTTATTATCAGCTAGTGTAGAAGATGTGAAGAGGCAGGAGATAGAACATGACATGTCGGGTTTGTAAAACATTACTGGACATTCACGCTTTCACTCAATAAACTCCCCAAGGCGCTGGCGTAGGTCAGCAGGGAATAGCCCGAGATTTAACAGCGGGAAAGAGCACCAGAGAAAGTGACAAAAAAATGCCTGAACAAGTCTAAATGTGCATGCAGTGTGGGCCGATCTTAAGTGGCCAATATCCTACATTCCTATCATTTTATTTCCATTTTTCCAGAGGTGCATTTGTAGTTTAATGTAGCAAAATCAACCATAATTCTTTTTTCATATTATTTTCCAAGCCCTCTTTATCCCTTATAATCAAAAGGGTATTTTTGTCATTAAAGATGATATAGCAGTGTATGCTTTATACCTTCAGCATGAATACACTGGCTTGACTGATGTAGGCTGAATAGGCAGAAAAATGTAAATGCATCAGTTTCTGTGCAGAATTCCCAGCCTACTGCTCATTTGCAGCTTAGTTTTTTTATGAATGACTGTATGAAGTGGGGAGAGAAAGGTACATATAAGAACTAACAATATTTACATACATCTTATTTAAAATAGAAAGAACAATTTCATGATACAGGCCTTTTAAAGCATTCTTCTCTAATCATGCTTACTATAGCCACCATACATATCTTACCTTCATCCGGCAAACTGAAAAGCAGTCCTCTTTAGACCCTGTCAGCTATGAAAAATTCATAATTGAAAATGTCAAATGACAGAATTTGACATTTCTGCTTGAAAGTTGCCACCTGATAACATGCAATTTGTGAGGAAGAGCACAAATGCATGTTCGATGGACAAGGGATATGTTTAAGCATCATTGCAGTATAAATAAAGCACTTTTTGACTGCATCTTATTGCTCAAAAGACCTGAAACGGGCATATCTGGGATGATGTTTTGTCCAGCTTATGTTTTGAATAATGGCATACCATGAGGTTTTAAATCCCTTCCTCATTACCGTTGTCCTTTTGATTGACAATATGCTGCATCTTAGTTTTATTGTTAGCATATCTGCCATTCTGAGTGGGCTTGCTCTCGCATATGAAGTATATTAAATGCCTCTCAGATGGCCCACCTTGAACAACCACCTTCTCTTTCAACTTCACCTTCACTAGACCTTAAGAATAATCATTGCACTATGACCAGTAGCCAGCAGGGGGCACTGAAGAAGGGACAGGTGCTGTCCATGGTGCTGAAGGCCAACTGTTCAGAAAAATAAAAAAAAGTGCCTGAATTGGAAAGCAGGCGTGTCAGGTTTTACACTTCCAATACATCAAGTGTTTGCTAGAAACATATAAATAAATAAACACATTTATAAATAGATAAATAATTAATTAAAGTGAGCATGGCCAAGTTTGAGCCAACACGGATATGTCTCCACGACTTTGCATGAAATGACTTCTGTGGTGCACTGTGATACAGCATGCCAAAGCAAAGGAATTCAGTGTGGTGCATGAAACAGAAATAAGGGTGTGGGGTATAGGGAGCCCCTTTGTAGTCCAAATCCATACCATTTTTCAGAGCCGCAAAAGCAAATTAAACCTTTCCCCCCTGCTATGCTGGTCAAGGTTGGCTGCTGAGGGGATGATAAATTGCATCTGGATACACAGATTAAATATTTATTCGCAACGCTGTAATTGGTTTTGTGTAGAAGTGTCTCAAAAACAGATATTTAATTCATCATTCGAGATGGTGAGCAAGATGTGGCGAGACGGTAGTGGACTTCAGGAGTAGGAGACTGCAGCCACCATGGCTGCTGTTCTGGTCAGTGGAATTCAAACCACCCACTGTTTTTTTTTGCCTCAGCTGCATCATCTCTTCTTAGGCACAGATTATTCATAAGATGAGAAAAGTGTTGCAAATGTTCTGATCACACACAGATACAAAGAACTGATGAGTGTTTTTTCTACTCACATTCACAGATGTGTCACAGACACATGGAAAGTGCTACTTTTTTTTTTTAAATGATGGAGTTGTTTTGTGAGGAATCTGTGCTCTTGGCACAAAGGATATTGTGTGTGTGCGCACATGTAGTGTAAATTGCAGGCCTTACAGGCATATCATGGAGAATCAATTTTTCCTCCCTTTTAAAAATAAAACAGCTTTATGTAGTGTGTACACTTCACTCCCCTGTCTGTCAGTGCATAGAAGTCATAAATGGAATCTAAGCTGCAAAATCAACCCATTCTAAATTTATTGTTTTTGTGATGTTACAAAACCATTGCATTTACACTACTTCAGCTAATGGTGGTTAAACTCCAGCCAATGAAAGTTTATCTCCACTTTAAAAGGTATACGAGGTATTGTACTATAAATTGCTTTTTGAATTAGACACAATATAAGACAACCAATCAGAACAGAGGTCATTTACATATATCAGTCTTAAAGGAATGGTAAACAAAAACAGCTGATTTAATTCTAAAGGATAAAGCGAGATTGCTCAAGTAACACTGCTTTGGGTGCATAAACATACACACTTGATATGTGGAGATCAACAGAAAAACAAATGCACTTCATGACTGTTTTTAAATGTCAAGTGTTGTTTTCTGATTTATGTGCAGAATATCTGTTTATGCTGTGTTTTGTGTATGGGTTGCTAATTCTGTTCAACCTTAAAGTGATCGGCTGATTTGTGGCTATGCGCTAACCCCTATAATTACACTAAACTCATCATATTCAACCCCCAATGCTTCCCTTACCCCACTCGTCCATGATCCATGTTCTGTGTGTTGTAATGCGCAAGGTCATTATTCTATGACAAGACTGGGACACTGGTCACTGTCCATTTCTAAGTGGATTACATTACACTGTCTCCCTACAGGATTGGGATCAGATTAATATGATCCCAGTCCAGGCCTGATGAGACCCCTTCAGTGAATTAAAATGGAAATGGTTTCTTTCATAAGTAGGTGTAAAACGGAGCTGAGCTGAGCCCAAGCTTGAGAAATTAAGAAAAGTTTCATTATTTGTGGGTTACACTCTTGTCATTATTATTATTAATATCACTATTATTGTTCCTGTAATTTTTTTATTTTATTATTATTATTATTGAGTGAATGATTGTCATTTTGAACACACCACAGCACACCACAATAAAATGTGACCTCTCCATCCATGTAGGAGCAGTGGGCAGCTGATATGGGCAGCACCTGAGGAGCGATGTTTGGGTACAGTACCATGCTCATGGGTACTTCAGTGCTGCTGCCCTTAATATTACAAAGGCAAAGTTATGACAAGCATGTTGTTGCTGTTCTTGTTGTATTTCTTGTAATTTCAGGGTACTCTATAAACATACACAGATCAGTCATAACACTATGACCACCTGCTTAATATTGAGTAGGTCCCTTATGCTGCTGAAATAGCTTGAATGGTGGTGCACTGTGTGTTCTGCCACCTTTCTATCAGAGTCAGCATTAACATTTTGTGCAACATGAGCCCCCTCTTTGTGATCAGATCAGACAGGTTAGCCTTCACTCACCACAAACATCAATGAGCCTTTGGTGCCCATGACCCGGACACCAATTCACCAGTTGTCCTTCCTTGGATCACCTTTGGTAGGTACTAACTACTGCATATCTGGAACACTCCACAAGTCGTCTCGCCATCACAATAAGGCAAAGAAGCTCGAATCCTTAAACTCACCTACTTTTTCCTGCTTCTAGCACATTAGCTGACTGTTCACTCACTACCTAAGATATCCCACTCACTGCCAAGTGCCATTGGAATGAAATAATTAGATTCTAATAATTAGAAGTTATTTACTTTACCTGTCAGTGGTGTTAATATTATGGCTGATTGGTGTAATTCATCATAATTAGTTGGCTGGTGTATGTTCTATCAGGGGTGCCAAAACCACTTTGAAATCTCGAGGGTGACAGGTTTACATGGGCACATCTGATTTATATTGTGTCTTTCAATGTTGGGGAGACATGGTCCCTTTAAGAAAGAGTGCTTTCCAGGTAGCTGAGCTATACATTACAGTGTTTGGGGCATGGCACCTACATAAGCCCTTTGTTTGCCATGACATAAACCCACAAAAGAATTAATAATGAAATTTTCTTTTTTTTCTTTCTTTTTTTTAAAGAATCAGTTGTCATGGAAACTACTTTTGTCAAGTTTGATGCCATTTAACTTCACTATGTGCCAGCTGTCATTCCTATATCAATATTCATATAGGTTTATGGCAGTTGTAATGAAGGTTGCCCTTTAGCTTCTTTGTGGGTGTTTTTCTACATCAACTGTTATCCTTTACATTGTTAAAACATTTCAGACTTTTACATTAATATATGAATTATTCTTCTTGTGAAGTCTGAAGATACATGGTTTTGCTGGAACAGCAACACGTTTCATCATTTTACTATTTCTTCTGCTGTTATTTTTTTTAATTATCATGGTACTGTTTGATGCTTTGCCCAAAGTGCCTTACATTAGCCATTTATAGGTGGATTCCCTCAGGGGTAACTTGAGGCTACACATCTTGCCTCAGGGTACCACAGCAATTATAATCAGCTAAACTCCTGACCTGTTTGTTTTGTGGGTCCTAGCCACATTGTCCCTTCTCTGGATTCTGGCCACTCCTACTATATTAAGCAGTACATTATGAATGTAAATGTAAATGACAGGGAATGAAATCTGCTCTATGTTCTGGCACACACACTATGGATATATAGTGCCTATCCTAAGACAAGGAAAGGTAATGTGTGTGAAAAGTAGGAGTTTAATGTCTCATTAGATCTAATGGCCCCTGTGACAGCTGTTGCCAAACTGTAATTACTGCAATTGCTTTGATGAGGGGTCAGAAGAATTCAGTTTTTTTTCCCCCCAAACTGTAAATACAAGACTGCCATGCTCTTAGGCTGGCAAAACACACTGAGAGAGAGTGAGAGCGAGAGACAGAGAGTTAACAGTTTCCATTATTATGTGTCTGGCAGGGGGTTGATGATTAAAATGATATACTGCTCTTTGAGTTTCGCTTTATGAACCATGACCGTTTCTGTTCGGGGTTGTTGCTTCTTAACACAATGCACAAAAAGTTTTCATATTAGTATCTGTTGGGTTCTGATATCAGAGATGTTAAATTCTGAGGGCTGAGCCACTGTCAAAAAGGCTGACTCTTCTATATCCTGTGCATACACTTCACTGCACAGACAGCACAGATGTTGGTGAGGATATTATTTGTGAGCATGGTTATGTATTTTGCTCGTTCTGTTGACCAAATGTGACCATCACAATGGCAAACATGAGCATGTGAGGGGTTAACTCCATTGATGTGAATAACAACATACCATCACCATCTAGTGATGTAGGTCTACACTTAAAGAAATAGTGTGTTCAACAATAAGCACAGAAGTCTAGCCTGCGTGACACAAAGGACTTCATATTGATTAAAGTAACACATCTAATGTGTCAAAAGGAAGGAGCAATAATACTCACAGAGCTGTAGCTTCACAGTACTACCCCACCCAAACTTTTGCATGACCGACAATTGTATATATCAAAGTGTAAACTTATCAGCCATGACATTAAAACCCAGTATTGTTAAGGAGCCCTTGTGCTGCCAAACAGCTCTTGCCTGTTGAGGCATGAACTTCACAAGACCACTGAAGGTGTGCTTTGGAATCTGACACCAAGGTTAACAGCATATCTTAATTCCTATAAATTGTGAGGTGGGGCCTCTATGGATTGGAGTAGTTCTCCAGCACATGCTCGATCATATTGAGCTCTGGGAAATTTGGAGGCCAAGTCAATATGTTGAATTGTTTCATGTTCTATACTTGAACAATGTTTGCAGTGTGACATGTTATTGTGCATAAATAGGCCACTGCCATTATAAAATATTGCCGCCATGAAGAAGTGAACTTGGTATTTTTAGGTAGGTTGTACATGTCAAAAGTAACATCCACATGAAGACCAGGTTTCACAACAGAACACTGCCCAAAGAATCACATTGCCTCTGTTGACTTCTTCCCATAGCGCATCCTTTTGCCATTATTCCCCAGTAACCAACACACAGTGACCTGGACATCCACATGAAGTAGAAAACATGATTTATGAGCCCAGCCCACCTTTTTCCATTGATCCATGATCCAGTTGTGTTCAGTACCATGGCAGGGTTCAGCACAGGCACTCGGACCAATCTGCACATGCTACACTAGTGCAGAGAATGTGTCTCTACAATGAGAATACTAACACAACCACTACATTTGCTTAATAGCGGCTACAAAATGCACATATCTCTTCTTTGGTCTTTCTGGTCCTGCTGTGTTTTGTAAGCTGTATATTATTAGCTAACAGTGAGTCACATGGTCGGCTTGCTGTTACACTGGAAGTGGAAAAAAAATCTTTTGTCGCTCTGACAATAGAGAAGAGGAAGGCATTTTCCTTGCTAATGAACCTCATTACAATCCTCATTATCATCCCATATCTTCTACAATTAAGCAATATAATTTTTTCCTTGAATATTCCCTCAAATTTTAATTCTGAAGCTGCACCAGAGTAGGCCTTAAAACTGGGCTTGTTTCTGCAAAGGTTGTTTTTCCTTAATGCTTGTGTAAACATTTCACGAAGAATGAATATTACTTAAAATCTCATTACATGAATGAAGGTGCGTTTTTTTCTTGTTCTTCTACAAAGCTCAATTCTGGAAAGTTGGGACATTCTGTGAAATGCAATAAAAACAAGAATGTGTGTCTTGTTAGTTCTCTTGAACCTTTATTCAATTAACAAAACTTTGAGAGGTCTTTTTTCCCCAAAAAACAAACTTTAGTGTGAACTCATCGGACCGCAGCACACATTTCTTTTTGCCTTTTGGTCCATCAGAGATGAGCTCTTGCCCAGAGAACTTGTGTTTCAGCCTAGAACTGATGTATAGTTGTGTTGTTGTTGTTGTTGTTGTTTTTGTTGTTTTGCTTAAAAGAGTATCAGGCTGCATTTTTTGATGCAGCAGTGGACTGTGTGAAATGATTTTCAGTAGTCCTCTTATACTGTTTGGCAATGGTAGCCTAGTGGTTAGGACCTTGCGCTTGTGAAAAGGTCTCAGGTTCAAATCTGAAATATAATCTATACCTTCTGTTAATTTTTTTTACTGATATTGCTCCCCTGTACAAACTTTTTTGAATGTGGTTTAAGAATCAAATCAAAAATTTGTTTATGGGTAAAAAACGCAGTCAATTTGGTCAGCCAAACCATTATTACCAAGTAATTTTCATGTATTTTTGCATGAAATTAAGTAAGTTTACTTTTAAAAGTCAAATGTCCTGAGAGGAAACAGTGTTGGTATAATAATACCTTTCCAAAGCTTCACTTGATACTTTTTTTGTGGGTTTTTTTTCCATAAATGTGTAGTCTTCTGGTCTACACAGGCCTATACCTTACCCATACAAATGCACCATAACTCTTGTTTCCCACCACTTAATTCACAGACATGCTTTCGAAGCAATGGCAATAGTACAAACATTGATTTACGAGTTAATTGCTCCATTGGTATGTTTTGTGGTTTGTAAGGTCAAATTAAAACATGTGGTGTACTGAAATGTTAACGTGGCTTAACCTATTTGAGGAAGGTCAGCCTCCTGATTATTGCCTCTGCTTCTATCGACTGGTGATCGCAACAACACTCTCCTTTAACAGGAGCTCATGGAAAAGCTTAAAACCTGACCAATACATCTTCATTACCCCCTCATCAAGCACTCGCCCATCTGGAATTGACGAGGGGCAAGCAAACAGCCATGTTTGGATAACACAAGCAGACAGAGTTATTTGAGGAAAGATTTTAAAAGTGATCGGACTGCCATTATGAATCAAATTTGACTAAAAAGGGATGTCACAGTTAATCTAGAGCTACAGTAGGTTATGCAAGGCACGTCTATACAAGTGACCTCTCCTAACCTTCCCTAAGACATCACATATTCATTATGCATTGATTAGAGCCTGGCGTTTAATGGAGTCATTTACCTTTGTCCCCCTAAAGGACTGTATTGATTTTTATGAAAATGAATTAAATGGGCCATGTTAGTTGAGTCTGTGTGGCTGAGCGGAGAGTTTGCAGAATTAAATGGTTCACAATCGCACAATTATGGGAATGACAATTATCTCCCTACATCCATAAATATTAACTTGTTTGCCTTCTGGGGAGAAACAATAGATTACTTAATCAGGCTAAGACGAGGATCGGGGCAAGGATAATGACTTTTTTTTGTCTTCACTTTCATTCTATGTCCTGACAACAGTGAAGAAGCTTTCTGATTTTGAATTTTGTTTCCTTCTGTTTTTTTATCTTACATTTATCAGCTTCTCTGCATGTTTGTTGTGACTTAAGTGTCTGCGTGGGGTCGTGTTTGCCATTGAAAGCCTTTGATATATCTGAAAAGTAATTTAGCAAGCATCCAAGGCTCAGTGACTCACAGTTTATTCAGCCACAAATGTCCTTGTTATGAATTTTTTTTTTTTTGTCTCATGAGTCAGTTTGGTTATTTTTTCTCACATTTTCTTTGATAATAACTCAAAACAAAGTGAGCAATAGCTTCAGTGACTGATACCATTTGTGGAGTTGTAGGGTTCTAAATTTTTGTTTTCAACATAATTTTTTGAATTAAGGATGTTTCTTATCTCTCCACTTTATTAGAATGACAATTTGTGTTAGCCGTCCTCCAGTCCAGCGTTTTCTAATCCTGTTCCTGGACGATGATTATGTTACTTTTTTGGGTTTTCCTGCTCCCAACATAACTGATTCAAATAAGTCACCTCATTAACAACACCTGGCTGAGCTAAAGTTGATGTCATAGAAGAGGAACAACACTAAAATGTGGGTCTCCAGGAAAAGGTTTAGACTTTTTGATACTGCCATAGACCTTTTCCAGTAGCTGACCAGAGAGCTGCTCTTTGCTGGACATTTTTGTGTTTTGGGCAACACTTAAACTAGTAGTGACACTGATGTGTGTTTTTATATAAAAAAAAAATAAATAAATAAAAATCCAGCAATACTAGAGTGACAGAAGCTGGTAAGTGATGAATGAGGCAGAAGGTTTCTGACAAATTGTGTATGACAACAGCACGTCAACTTAGTGGACCTATATAGTAGGTGGAACTCATAAAGTGGCCAAGGAGTGGACATATAAAGTAGGGTGCTTCTAGTAAATTGGACAGGGAGTGAAAAACAGGGTGAACAGGAGAGTGAGCTCCTATTTTTAAGTGTATGGAAACAGTACTAGATATTAACTCTGCTTTTTGGGAATATTAAAAATGTAGCAATGAAAGCAACAAGCTACAAGAAGCCAAGTTAAGCATCATTAACCCTCCTTTTACAAATGAAAATAAAGATTTAATTTCATAAACAGTTCATTTCAAACAATGTGATCATCATTGCCCACATACTTCCTTGCATGGTTTCGTTGGCCTAGATGTTAAGCAACACATCCACTAGGGGGCAGAGTCTAAATGTTTGACAACAATAAGCATGGTGACAGTGGAGGAAGTTATAATAATGCAGAAAAAGGCAAAAGCATAGGAACTATAGGTAATACAATGTTATATAGGAGGGAGGAAAGTGACTATTTGTCATTGTGAACACACTCAAGCACCACAACGAAATGTGACCTCTGCATTTAACCCATCTCACGTGCACACATGGAGCAGCGGGCAGCTACCAACAGCACCCGGTGAGCAGTGTAGTGGGACGGAACCTTGCTCAAGGGTACCTCAGTAGTGCCCGGACCGGGACTCGAACCTGCGACCTTTAGGTCTCAAAGGCAGTGTCCTAACCACTAGGTCACCACTGCCCCCACTAAGCCACCATTGTCCAAGCTTGAGCTATTGCCCAACACTGCCCCCATGACTTCTTGTGGGATTGCATGAAACATGAAATGACCGCAGAGTACAGACAGAAGACCCCATCTTTATCCATATACATATTTTATGTATTTATGTCACCAAAGTTAAAGGCTCGGCTTTGGTGCTTAGTGATTGCTATATGCCCCATGATACAAATTACACAACCCCACATTTCTAAAAGTTTTAGAACTATATAAGTGTACATGCACTGACCTGTTTTAACCTGTTTGTACTTTTTTACCTGTACCTCTTTTTCTAGTGTTGTAACGTCACAGTAATTCCACTACTTTTGGAGCAATATAACCACAAAAACCCCTTAAACATTACACCACATTGCAGAATTAAAAACAACAGAGAACATAAAGCACAAACAAACTAACAAATTCACATAAAGTGCAGGGTATAATATTTTTACAGTTATTTGTATTTTGTGTGTTTGTATATTGTTGTTTGTATTAAAGTAATTAATCAGTGGCTCAGTTACACCCTGTAGGCGAGGGTGCTGGTTTGAACCTGACCTTTGATTGTTAATAATAGTAATGTGGTTAGAACCTTGTAAATCGAAAGGCGCAGGTTCAAGTCCCGGGCCCAGGTACCACTGAGATACCCTTGAGCAAGGTACCAACACACTACACTGCTCTCTCTAGCTGCCCACTGCTCCACGTGTCCACGTGTGATGGGTAAAAATGCAGAGAGTGTTCACAACAACAAATAGTCACTTTTTACTATACATTGTGGCTTCTGGTAGTAAAAATTTCCCTCAGGATTAATAAATCCATTCCTCCCTCCCTACCTCCCGGTCATATAACTAAGATGAGCACCATTAAAGGGGTGTTACATACTCAGTTAGCTGGTCCTTGATGCCATAATATAATAAGCCACAGTCCTGTCAGAACTGGGCATAAATGACATTTAATTATTCCCATAGAATCATGTGTTTCTGCACATTAGGTCTATAAGGGGAATGGCAACGGTTAATTTCTTTTGAAAGAACTAGCTAGTAACTGTAAATGATTTATTTTGAGTAACCAGTAACACTAGTTGTTAGGCACAATGTTTATTTCAGATTAAAGTTGTGTTTTATAATTATGGTTTAGCATTATCTTCACACGTTAAAACAGAATTTGACTGATGTGTGCAGGCATGTGTGCTTTTATGGAGTATTTTACAATGGCTTTGACTTATTCAAAAACCACTTCATATACCACATGCAAATTTCGGATTATTAAGGATATTGTGTCAAGCCGTATGTCAATATATGTGATATACCCATGGGAGGAGTGTGATAAACCACATGCATTCAGAATCACCACACACACACACACACACACACACACACACACACACACACACACACACACACACACACACACACACACACA
>JBBPDA010000039.1:16926533-16938236 GCA_037974385.1 Arnoldichthys spilopterus
TAGTTTTTCTGACTCAGAACGTAGTGAATGTAGATTAACATACTTAGAAATATATTATTAACATCATATATACAATTTATCTGCCAATTGTTATCTCTTGCTCTTGTTCTTGCTCAAGTTCATACAACTTATGGTTTCTTTTAACAGTGGAAACCCTCTTCGCAAAGTTTTCTAGTTACTGATTTTTTCGTAGGTCTCCCTTGAGCAATATGTGCTAAAATCTAAAAGCCATTTAAAAGATGTACAGGAATAAGGAGTCTGGAGTCTGTCATAGCAAACTACAAAAATAAAAATTAAATATTTAGATTTTGGGATATTTTGCAAATTGCAATAAAATCAAGTCTGCAATTTGCACATTTACTTTTACATTTACTAATTTTGTGATAAGAAGATTTCTGCTAAGAAGTGAAACTGAAAGTCAGTTTATGTGGCAGGCGCACACTGAACAGTGAGCAGCAAATTTGTCGATTGAATTTAAACCATCTGGGATACCTGTGAACATATACACCAGGAGCAGGAGCAGTGGGCTGAACACATGCACCCAGTGGCAGCTAAGGGGGTAAAAGCCTTGAAAAGTTGCACTTCAGCTGTGGAAGTCTGGCAAGTGCTGTTTACTCACTGACCCCTCCCACATTTAGCCCCTGCCAGTCCTGGGGATTGAACCCGTGAGCCTACAGTTTAGTCCCCAACCATAAGGCTTTGGCTGCCCCAAAAGCAAAAGAAAAAAACTGCTACAACTAAGTGTTCTGTAAAGATAAATACATCTGGAATGCGATGCCTGCTACACACTGAAAGGGGGCAAAATCATATTCACGTTTCAACATTTTGAAACATTCCGCAGAAAAAATAATTAGGTAAATTGCTAACTGGTGAAAATATCATAACTAGGTATAAAACGAAGCATGCACCAAAAGCTCAGAGAAGTTCAGACCAGTATAAATCAGTTCAAATAGATAATTTCTTAATGCAAGATTGCAAACAATATATCTTTCACTATTGAACAGAAGACTGTGAAAAGATTCAGCGAACCCAGAGAAATCTGTTTAGGGCAAGATGGGAAAACCACTGTTGAATGTGTGTGACTTTCTAGGCACATGGGCTCAGGAGTACAGGAAACAGAGTTGAAACTATCATGCTAAGAGAAAGCCATACATCAACTACATGCTGCAGAGTTCTCTGGACCCAAACCTAACTCTGAAAGACCAGAAACCTGCTGTGGTCAGATGAGCCCATGTTTCAGTTTGTTTTTAGAAAAAAGCAGATGTCGAGTTTTCTGTGCCAAAGATGAAACTGATCATCCAGACACACGACATGGGTGACTTGGATATGAAGGTACCATTGACTTGGAGGCATTAATTGGGATTTTAGGGAGACATATCCTGCTATAATGAAATTGGTCATGTATAAATGTATCAATCAAAAATTAATGTAATTCTGTTAGTTCAGTTTTGTTGATCATATGTATTTTAACATTGGGTTACTTTTAGGTACATTAGGTACTGTTGCATAAGGCTCCAAGAGAATAAATAAACCACCGTTTTGTGTTTTTATTGCATAGTTCCCATCATACAAACCCACTAAACCTTACCATTAGCAGATGAGTTTAACTAGGTGTGTTTACTTTGAACACATCCAGCTGACACCAAATTTGTGCACCCCTGGATTAAGCAAACTAGGTATTAGACGAGAAATAATATTCTGCTGACAAAAAGTGAGAGTTGGAAATCGTCAATTGTACACAGCAACAAACATGAAATCACTGCTTACTATATTAATCATGTGTATTTGTGATATAATGCTATATGAGAAAATAAACAAAAAAATAAACATAAAGCATTTAGACACATTTAGATAATTTAGTACACTTCAAATATGGCCTGACTATTCATCATGTGGGTAATAAACAATGTCACTTACTCATGTTCATTAATTAGATCTATAAACTGAAGGAACCACATTCATTACTTGTAATTTACAATAGACATAAAGCATATTGTTATTTTCTTCTAACCCATGGCTTCCCCACATGGGTTTTTACGGGCATCTTTGGTTTCAGTGACTCCTTAACCTCTGCTGAAGTTCAAATCCTGCTCTGTGTGCAAATGCCCATCAGTCCTTGGAAATGTTTTCATGTCTGGCCTTGTTAATTAATACTGGTTGCCTTGCCAGGCTTGTTAATCACCCCCACCCCACCCTCTGCCAGGCAGTAGGTAGATTATGATGCAAACACAGTCTCATTGTGGTCTCTGCTGAATTGAGACCCCACGTTTCTGCAGCACTGGGCTTGGGTCAGAGTTCAACGCACCGCCACTTGGTTCAAACCAAGCGACGGGCCTGTGTGCACCCTTTTTTGTACACGTGGACAGACATGAATAATGCAAATATGCAAAACGTGCACAAGGTCAAGTGTCTTGTACCAGCCAGAGTGACCAGTGTTAAAATGTGTCAATTACTGGCGTTAACATTGTTATTGTTATTGATGACTTAAAACAACTGCGTGGCTGATGTGACGCATATGCATTGATTGGGTGACAGATTAGGAATTCTGGAAGAGCTGATGGAAAAAGGTTGAAGGGTAGCAGGGGCCTGGTGTGTGATCTGATTATTGACAGCCTTGTCATTGGTCTGACAGTGTTTTCCGTCACACTGAGTGGCAGAATGGCATTTGGGAAGGTTAGCTACTGCAAACGTCCTAGGCCATGCTCATCTCAGACTTAAGTTATTAATTAAATAATGTGTTGACTGGGTTCTTAATTACTAGGCAGTGTATTGATGACTGGACATTTACAGGACATTTATGCAGTGGTATGCTGGAATTGAACTTTTCAATTAGGCTTTTGTTTTTTTTTCCAAAAAGAACCATCTTCTGAAATGTTCTTTAAAGAAACAAGAGGTTCTTCTATAGCAAAGCACTTAGATAAAGCTGCCAAAAAAGATTCTAATTATTTATTGATTTATTTTATTTCACAAACAGTGATGAGCAGTGGTTATTGATCATACATAGTCTGTCTGTCTCTCTCTGCTCTCTCTGTCTGTCTCTCTCTCCCTCTCTTTCCTCTCTGCTGCCTGTCTGTCTTTCTGTCTCTGTCTGAACAAGTGAGATGCAGACCAGACCATAGTTACAATGCACACTTAGTAAAGCATCATCAGTGATAATATGTAGTATGTTTATTGGGTGGTAAAAATAAAGCACCCATTAATCACAGTGTATGAAAAAACATACTTAACATATTAAAATGGTGATTTAATTGAATTTTTTGTCTAATTACCTATGCGGCTCTAGCTCTCATACGGTACACTCAACAGCTAAAGCTGACTTTCTGCACTGTCAACGAGTGCTCAAAAGTAAACGCGCCAGATATTTTTAATGATGGAGAAAGACCATTTGTACGCTTGACTGCTGGCTTGCCAAGAACCCTTCAGTCCACTTTCCATTTAAATGACTCAAAGGAAGCTTCTGCATGATGTTCAGGAAGATAAACAGAAATTAAACATCTGAATTTCTGAATTAATATTAATGCTTATGAACTTACTTTCACCTCTGCAATCCTGATATGAAATATGAATATTAAGCAGGACATTAGAGGTTTTCTGTTTTTATTTATTAAAAAAAAAAATGAAACAAATGCACACAGATTTTTTTTTTCCACTTTAAAATTTTAGCAAGTATTATGTCCTAAGGCATTTTTTTCCTTCTCACTGGCTCCCCACACTGCAACATGCCCCTCCCCTCTCCCTGTTTTCCCAGGTTGATATGTTATAATATGCACATGCAGTATTACACAGTATAACCTCTGGACAAATGCCAATCTCAGAACATTGCATTTATTAGGAATTGACTGTTTGTGACTGGTGGCATTTTTTTGTAATTTCTTTTTGCATAAGAAAATAAGGATGCATACATACAGCCATGCTAATATTCTTTGCTCTGTGTATTTGTTTGGCTTGTAACACAGCTCTTAGCACTAAGCAAGTTCCTTGATCTTGATTATTGCTTTAAAATATGCCAGGCTGATGATACCATATTGCCTGTAATATAAAAGGGAGCTGTTGTCTGAAATAAAAGGCATACTGTGCCAGCATATCTTTATTTTCTGTTTACTGCAAACTCAGGTCGTCGGCAAAATAAAAACCAGCAGGGCATTTCATCCTGAAGTTTTTAAAAACTGAAACATTTCTATGGGCCGCAGCAGCACCAGAAGTTGTTGCACTGCCTGGACTCTGGAAGACCCATGGAGGATGAGAACCCCCTGGTTAGAGGCCTGGATGACCTCGCAGCAGTAATTCCACTCATGTATGTAAGCTGAATCGATGCCAATGCGCCAGCGCAGCTAATCCAAGGTCGTTTTTATATTATTCTGTCTCCTGCTATGATGAGGCAAGTCCTCATAAACATTCATACATCAGGGGAGCAGGGGACAATATTAGCCACTTTAATACCTCATGCAGTAGTTAGACTGTGCAATGGAAAATGTTACTCAAGGGTTAATGCATTTGTTATTTATGTGCACACAAAAAGTGATCCCTAAGAGTACAGACAGAATTTCATTTCGTTTGGGAGCTGGTTACAAGTCAGGCAGCTAGCAAACTTTACATCCAGGAGACCTTGCTAGAGTCTTAAAAAGAAAGATGTCAAAATGGGTTTGGGACGCATGCCATGAAAGAACCACTTTGGGTTCCATAAAGAACATTTGACATTTTACATTTTATTCATTTGGCTGATGATTTTATCCAAAGCGACTTCCAAGACAGAGAAAACAATCAAGCATTAGAGCTGCACAGGGCAACACTGAAGTAAGTGCTACAAGAAGGTCCAGCACATTTCTCTTAATTGTAAAATACAGAAAGTAGGTGCAACAACAAATATTGAAGACAAGTGCCACAATAACAACAAACAGGAACTACTACAATAAATACATACGCCAAGTACTTACAACAACTACAGACAGCAACTACTACAATAAATACCTTATAGAAGATAGAAGGATGCTTTTAAAATTCAACTGAAACCACTTACTTTAAAGGTTCTTGAGGGCACCAAAGGTGGTTCTTCAATGGCATCACTCTAAATAACCTTTTCCTTTGTTTTTAAGAGCTGATGCAACTGAATCCATAAAAATGTAATGCTTTTTAAGAATTTGGTGTCAAGGGGAATATTCTTTTTACACCGTACACACAAGTGTGTGTGTGTGTGTGTGTGTGTGTGTGTGTGTGTGTGTGTGTGTGTGTGTGAGAAAGAGAGAGAGTGAGTGAGAGATAGAGAGAGATAGAGAGAGAGAGAGAGAGAGAGAGACAGAGGGACAGACAGACAGAGAAAGAAAGAGAGAGAGAGAGAGAGAGAGAGAGAGAGACAGACCAAGAAAGAAAGACAGAGAGAGAGAGAAAGAGAGACAGACAGACCGAGAGAGACAGACAGTCAGAAAGAGAGAGACAGACGGACAGAGAGACAGAGACAGACAGACAGAGAGACAGACAGACAGGGAGAGACAGACAGACAAACAGACAGAGAGAGAGAGACAGTCAGAGATATTTATGTAGGCATTTTGCAACTTCCACATTCATCAAAAACTGTCAGAAGCTACATAATTTACATTTTAAAACATCCTTTAAAGTGATAAAAGCCATCAAATATTTTTTTAGCAATTTTGAGACATAAACTTCATAATACACAAACACCACCACCATTGTCCCTAAACTGGAAGCCAGTCGTACAGCCGTAATTTGCAGAAACACAAAACCAGATGGCATTTATTGTATTTAAGTCCAGTACTGTGCTGCTGTATTCACTAATGTGGAGCTGAGCAGTATTTGAAGTTGCTGTGCATCGCTGTGCAGAACTTTGATTTGAACTTGCTCAGCACTTGAGCTTGCTACTAATCAATAGGCCTCTGTTTACCTTGCTGTATAATTGGCCCTTGGAAACACCATCTTGTGTTACATGTTCAGCTTTTTACAGCCTCGGTATAATGTGCTGACGTCAAAATGTGCTTTTACTTTGCGCCACTGTTCAAACCTGCTGCTTTCAAATCTTTTTGTGATCGGCCCACACAGAGGCCTTTGAAAACATTGTTTTACCTTAGCAATGCCTGACACTCTCTAGCTAACTAGATGCAACCTTCCTTAACAATACAGCTTTCCACTTCTAGGGGCATTTTTAAAGAAAGCATGCAAAACAAGACCATGTGAGTGACAAGTAAGTAAAGCTTTGAGTTTCTCATTGCTGATTACTTCTCAAACACATATAACTCAGTAACAATGTGTAAATACAACCAAGAAACCTACTTAATTTGCAATTTAGGTCATTTGGCTGAATGCTGAAATAATAAGATCCTAGACTAGGCCAGAATGACTAGTGTGTGTGAAACTGTGCCATCCAAAAGTTCCATTTTTTAGATCAGGTCGAGTGTGCAAACCTTGGGCACTGTTCAACACATCTTTTAAGTCTGAGTGTTCCTAACTGCTAAAGCTAGAACTATGAAAATGTACTATTGCATTTGTTTTTATAGATGTATAATTTTATTAAATATACATGGGGCAACAATAATAAAATATATCTTCAGAATGGCACTTTACATGAAAAAAAAATGTTGATTTCTAATTTTTATTAAACAGATACTCAAGCCAAACTGAAAATATGGCCATCACTACATCTGTTGTAAACATTCTTTCTTTTTACCAGAGGGGAACCCTCAGGGCATTCTTCGGAGAAGCCCTAATGATATCCATAATTTTTTGTTCATTTTTATTCAATAGAATCATGTTGTATTTGAAACCTGCAGTAAAGTTTAGTTTGGAATAATAAAGGGATTAATTCTTGAAAAGCCCAATGGAAAATCATCTAATCAGATTTATTAAAGATTTGACATGGCTAAGCAAGCTCTCCCACTGGTTTAGGTTTCACGTGTACTGAATTTCAGGATTCTAGGTGCTTTCATTCTTTTAGAATTTGTAAAAGTTTGAGCGTATGCACCCGAGGTGTCATTACTGCAGGCAGGCACTATGGCAGATTGAACCCCATTTACAGAGCAAACGGTCACTCAACGACCAACCGCAAGACAAATAAACAACCAACATAAAAACATCAGCAAACACACGTTATCCGCATGAAGCCTGTGCACCAACGAGCTAACCAAAGCATATTTTTAAAGATCAACTAACTCATCTTACAGCACACATCGCAACACCCGTCTAGACGCCATATTTTCTCTTCAAACTGTTCAAGCAAAGTGTGTCAACTAAATCTTTCAAAGTTACCTGTGCGAGTTGTGCCTTCATTTGCATGCCAAAACCCTGGACTGGATACACCCACCGAGTGTGAAAATGGTACAGTCCGCCCAGATGCAGCTCTAGTATCAGCCAATACCAAAGACATGTGTGATATGATCTGCTTCTGATTGGCTGCGTATCTTGGGCTAGAAAAAACGAAAAAACATACCAACTATATAAAACTCTGAATTTTATCAAACAAGTGTTTGTGTATGATGGCCCACTACAGAATTCTGCATAACATGGCAAATATTAATGGAAACTCCAGTTGTATTCCAGAATGCCACTTTAATGTAAAAAAAATATATATTTTATTTTATTTTATTGTTTTTTTATCTTAGTGCCTACCTGTCTTTTTCTATCTGTCTCTGCTGTTGTAACTAACAATTTCCTATGGGATCAATAAAGTTTATTCCTCATCTTATGCCTCAAAACTCAGGGGGCTCTACGTTTACTTTTAAGTCTTCATTTTGCAGATTTACATACAATTAAGTTATATAACAATGATAATGTTAATTAAAAATGTTTAGAGGGCATAGTTGTTTAGTTTGTTTGTGTGCGTGTGGGGTGTGTGGGGCAGGTAGAAGTCAAATTTGTATGCCATACTTAGGCAAAGGAATGGTATTCTCCACCTCTGAGAATAAGCGTGCAAGATGTAGTGCTCAATTTTGGATGCACCGCAAATGATTCCATTTGCACCTCAAGCAGTAATAGCCCATGTATGCTGTCACATCAGAGACGTGCTGAAAAGCACTGGTTGCACGCCAGCTCGACAACACCGAGGGGTTGTTTCAGCTCCATCCCAAAGGCACGTGTGAGGACACTACTAAGGAGACACACAGAGAGAGAAACACGCAATCTGCAGTACGCTCAGGCTCACCGCTTAAACGCACGTGGCTACAAATTAAAGGGACCCGAATGTCATTATTACCATGCAAGTCCCTTTCTGCTGGAATCGCAATAAGTCAGATGCTTTCTCCCTTGACGAGGGAAGGGGAGGTAAAGTGACTGAACTGAAGTCGTTGCACCTGGCACTTTGTATGCAGCCGTTGACCTCTACTGGGATTGTCATTTATCCCATGAATCTTTATTAAATAATTTCTGACAACCAAAACCTCAAATCTCGAAAATGGCAACTTATCCAGAGAGTGAAAAAGCATTCCAAACTTTTAATGTAAGTTAACAGAATGAGATTTTTTTAGATCATTTTTAACCTAAAATAAGTGTTCATAAAGACCAGTTACTGTTTCCAAATGGGATGCGTAGATTACTGGTAGCATTTGTATAAAAGTGTTGTACATTGTACCAGTAGGCTTTATTCAACTTGGTGACATCTTTCATGTGTACTTTTCCACCTACCACACCAATTGTGAAATCTTAAAGTACTGTATATAAAGCCATATAAATATATTTCTGGGCCATTTATTATTAGTTTATATATTAGTTAGTGTTCATAAAGAGCAGCTGCTGTTTCCAATTGGGATGTGTAGATTGCTGGTAGCATTTCTAAGAAGAGCCTTATACTGGGAAGTACTGTAGTACAGTAAACCAGTAGGCTTTATTCAACTTGGTGACAGCTTTCACTCAGTGTGCCTTTCCACCTACTACACCAATTGAGGGAAAAAAGCATTATGAGTACAAAACCATATGAAGTCTACAATGAAGATGGATATCACAGCAGTGGCTTTGACATGCAGGCGAAAGAGTAAATGTAAATAATGCCTGATCTTTCTATGCTTTAAAACTTGTCTCTATTTCCATGTGACATTTTCACTTTGCCTTTCACACCTTAGGACTAGCCAAGCTCACCATACATGTCAACAAGACAGATTACAGCAACACCCTGCCTGGATCACTGCAAGGTGAAGCAGATATCCATTATTCAGAACAACAATAGGCATGTATAAAAGACTGCAGGTGGGTGTTACAGGAATTGGCATATAACATTGCACATGAGGGGCATAGAATTGTGCTTTGGGGAAATGAGCTTAACATATAAAGCTGGTGAATATAGCTTTAGAAATGACTCCACTATATGTCAGAATGTTAGATATGTTAGCAAATATAAAACAGATAGGAGGTAGAAGGAGGAGGTATTTCAGCAAAGTTATGGAGTTATCACATTTTTGTTCATTATGCAGAATGATGGATAAAGTATGTCTGAATATCAAATGAACAGTCACTCCACTGCTGTGTGTAAGAGTCATTAAGCAATGCCAGAAGGAGGCAGCCACGACTGTGCGTTCATGGGTCACGATAAGCCGTATAAACCTCGTCTCTTCTCTTTAGTTGACGGCAATTTGATAAAAATCAAACAAACACAAGTTGAGTGTTGTCAGCGAGACAGAGGCGCTGAGTGATGTCAACATTATTTAGGAGCCTCGCAGTCATGCCATTGCTAAAAGCCAAGCGACAGTTGCAAATTCGTTCAGACAGGCCTGGCCAGGCTAACCATCCCAGAGGCCATTCTTCTACCAGATGCACTTACTGAGGACAGTGCATGGAACAAAGCTTCCAGACAGCAAGATGTGGCATGTGTAGACCCCATTTCAGCTATTCAGTTTGGGTCAAAGTTATGTCAGTAGCATTTTTCACAATGCACATTGTCACAAAGCAGATTTTCAGACATCTGGGTATTATGCTAGTCTAGTGGTGTGTGTACATATGTATTTGTTATAGATATGTTTGTTCTGTTTATTTTGCAGTCCACTTCGTCCAGGTCTGAGTTATGTTTTCTGTTGTTTCATTCTCATTTCATGTTCATTTTCCTCTACAGTCACTGATAAAACTAATACAACACCAACTCAGAAAAAGTTTGGATGGTATGGAAAATGCAAATAAAAAACGAAATTTATAAAATGTCTTTGACTTGTATTTCATTGCAGACAATCAACACAAAATAGTTCATGTTTTGTCTGGTCAACTTGATATATATTTACAAATTAAATGCTTTCCTGTCATTCAGACCTGAAACACATTCCAAACAAAGTTGGGACAGAAGTAATTTAGGGCTAGCAATGAGGTAACTTGGTTAAATAATGATATGATTTGAAACAGGTGATGTCAACAGGTGATTGCAACTATGATTTGGTACAAAAGCAGCATCCAAGAAAGGTCTAGTCCTTTAGGAGCAAAAATGGGCAGAGGATCGCAAGTTTGCCAACAAATATGTGAGAAAATTATTGAAATGTTTAAAAACAATGTTCTTCAAAGAAAGATAGAAAGAGATTTGGATATTTTACCTTCAACAGTGCATAACATAATGAAAAGTTTCCAGGAATCAATAGGAATTTCAGTGCGTAAAGGACAAGGGTGCAAGCCTAAGCTGAATAACCATGATCTCCGATCCCTCAGGCGGCACTGCATCAAGAATCATCATTTATCTATAAGCGATATCACCACATGGGCTCAAGACTACTTTGGCAAACCATTGTCAAGTGCTAGTTAAAACTGTAAAAAGCCAAAAGAAAGCCCTATGTTAACAGTGTCCAGAAGCCCCGTTGACTTCTCAGGATTTGGAGGCATCTGAGATGGACCATCACACAGTGGAAACATGTACTGTGGTCAGATGGATCAGTATTTCAGGTATTTTTGGAAGAAATGGACACCGAACCAAAGAAGAAAAGGATCATTCAGACGGTCACCAGCAACAAGTCTAAAAGCCAGGGTCTGTCATGGTATGGGGTTGTGTCAGTGCCTTTGGCAAAGGTAACTTCTGTAATGGCACAAAATGCTGCATTCAAGAAGACATCTTTTCCTGGGACACCCATTCATATTTCAACAACACAATGCAAAACCACATTCTGCACACATTACAAAGTCTTGGCTGTGAAGGAAGAGGGTATGGGTACTTGAGTGGCCTGCCTGCAGTCCCGACCTGTCTCCAATAGAGAATGTCAACAAAAACCCCGTACTGTTGCCCACCTTAAGACTTGTTTGCAAGAAGAATGGGACAAAATTACACCTTTAACATTTCATTACTTGGTGTCTTCAGTCTCTAAACGTCTTTTAAGTATTGTGAAAAGGAATGGCAACATTACAAAGTGGTAAAGGCTTTACTGTCCCAACTTTTTAAGAATGTGTTGCAGGTCTAAATAACAGGAATGGATTTAAATTTACAAATGAAATGAAGTTGACCAGACAAAACATGACATATTTTATGTTCATATTGTCTGAAGTGAAATACAAGTCAAAGTAAATTTAAAAATCACTACTTTCTTTTCTTATTTGTGTTTACCATACTGTCCCAACTTTTTCTGATTTGGGGTTGTATATTGCTAGCTAACACCTAGCTATGTGTATATGTGGCAGTAGTGTATAAAAAGAATACACTAATATAATAGTAATAAAAATAAAATAATGTAGGAAATATTAGCTCAAATTAGTGAATTTTCACCAGAATAGATATAGGAACCAACTTAGGGCTGATTCACTACT
>JBBPDA010000039.1:16950161-16971097 GCA_037974385.1 Arnoldichthys spilopterus
CTGCCGATGCAGTAATCCACCTGTATCCGGCCAGTGTCAATCAACTTGTCTAGTTTCGCAAGGAAAACCCCTTCCTTCCTCGATGGGGAGGTGGTGTCCTCTTAGCTCTCCTGGACTTTGCTCTCATATCTGTTACACCTGTGCTCTACCTTAAACCAAGGATCAGCCAGGTCTCCCTGTAAAGCTTTTCATACATGAACTCCAGACAATAACTGCATTACTGATTAGCACACAGCCAGAACGTTTCCGTGTGGGATAGGTAAGAGAGGGATGGCATCTGGCTAGAGCATACAAGAGTCTTTAGACACTTTTAGTTTGCTGTTCACCTGCACCTTGGCTCAGATTACACCATGGTTTGTGATTTGGTCATACAAAACCTTACAAAAACCATACAAAAGTGTTACTTGCATTTCTTTGCAACTCATCATCTCTCCAGTTAGACAATACTGATTTTTCATGCATGGATGTTTGTTTCCTTCTGGTTTTACACCAGTTGCCTACAACTGTTATTAGCACGCCCACTTGCTCGCCTAGAATTGCCCAGATGACCTCTGTTCACACATGGACACAACACAGACAACATAGTATATAGACTATGTTCTGAGGGGCTGGCAGGGTAAAGTCTGCTTAATGTCTGGTCTGAATGATTCGAACATTTGTGTTCACACATACATCTGCCCCTGGTGATATCTGGAAGAACCTTAGTTCAAATGAATGTGTAAAGGGTTCTTGAGAGCATGTTTTGGTTCAGAATCATTACATCACTAGTTATTACTGGATACATTAAGAAAATAAGAAGTAATCAAGGAAAATGTACTTATGAAGCACATTTTTACACAGCTTTAACTGGCTAAAGTTCTGTACACACAAAAGCAGATATCATGCCTGTTATGGTGCACATTTTGGAACATTTCAGGTTTCAGACACATGCCAAAATGATGTTGGTTCTTTGAAAAACAGTCATGTATCTGCCCTAATACAATTTGACATCTAACAAAACAGCCTCAGACTAAAAAGCATCAGGCCAGTGGCATGTACGATTTTCATCTTTATTACTAGAATAATGAGCTTTTTCACCAGATTAAAAAAGGCAATATTCTACAACCATAACTTTTACTGAACTATAACTTAAAAATACTATTAGACAATGGTTAAATTTCAACCCACATGCCATTATTGTGTTTACTCCAGTGTCTAAGTCAATGTTTTGACCACAATGAATTGGCTCACATTTTTGCATTATGATAGCTCATTCTAAGGACTGTTACACACCTAGTGATTATATATTTTGAAAAATAATTACTTTGAACATCCAACTCAAATTTAAGGTCATTAAGTAATGAGTTACAGCATTCAGAAAGTTTAGCAATCAGAACATATTTCTTTTGTCCATTTTTCCTCCTCTGGCAGCAGACATACATCTATGATAAGGGATGTTCTGAAGTTATGCCATCAGAAAAAAAAAACACTCCACTCCACTATTATGATAATACTACTTCTTAGAGGCCTTGGTTTTTATGTTACTGCAGATTCATTTTAACTCACAATATCACTACAGTAGTCAGTGCTTAAAGCCCATAATCTGTTACCCATGCCTTACATTCTCCTCCCAACACAGGTTTGAATATTGCTAGCAACTTGATAAATGCGTTTGGGCCAACAAGCAATTTCAAACAAATTTTGTGACCATTTCACACTGAGGTTCAAAACACTGTTTTTGACTATTTCTACTGTAGTGAATCATGCAGTGTTAATCAGCCCTTCATTTCAGATTTACAGGGACACCTTTATAAGGAGTTATTGATTCTAGGTGGGACAGTGAGGAATAGTTGCTGGATTTGTGAGTGATGGCCGTAGGCCACTCCTCAATCTGACACACAATCCCATTCCCTCTTATTGGAAAAGTGCTGAAACAATTCTGGGTCACTTTTATTGAATTCAGACCTAGTGTTATATTCAAATCAACCCCAACACTGGCACATAGCAGCAATTTTCCCACAACCTGATGGAAAAGCTACAATTTAGGTGTCTGCAGTTAACGCTGAAGACCGTATTTATCCTCAGTGCTATGTGGTTATGCTGATTTTATGTAAAATCAATGGCTATCTCTTGAGAGATTTTACCTTTTGCAAACTGCAGAGCATCTGGTAGGTAGCATCAGTCAAATGCATCCTGATAGCACTTATTTTCAAGAGCACACAAAACCACAAATGTCCTTTCTTCAGTTTTCTATAAAGAAAAGTAATGTCATTTTTGGCTTTAGTAGAATTTGTAAAAAATATCAGTATCAAAAAAGATTTTTTAAATTAGGGACAATAGTGGGGCTGCCAAAATTGGCAATTTTGATAGTAAGTTATTAATGTCTCAGTCTAAATGTGGCAGAACATGTTACCAGTTTTGTTACAGTTTTATAAAGTATAATAATATAAAGTAACTGTAGAATGATAACATTAGTAACAACTTGCTACTATATTACTTTTATTCTAAACTTAAATTTCAGAGATGTTTTAGTCAAATTAAATAAACGAGTTCAAGTTAAATGAACGGTTTATATAATGTATTTGACATGATGATGGATAAGGTACTGAATGTTCTTGCTTTTCAAAGTGGATGCTAAAAAATTTCTCATAAACAGAACTGATATGGCTGGGGGGGGGTAAATGTTTCTTGTAAGGGTAATATATTTAGGTTTGGAGGGAAGCATCGAGGGAAAGCTACTGTGAATGAACCATTCTGATGCAGAAGTTTTGAAATATGGTTGTGCTTCAGACTCTCATGACAACTTAACCCTTTGTTCAAAAAATGCTGCCAGACTTACTGGGACTACATCCGAACTACAAATCTTCAGCGTTCAAACATTACCAGTCTCCTTTTGCTAAAAGCACAGTGTAGCTGAAGTGCTGCTTCTCCTTTGGTAAAATTATGAACTTGACTTAGGTTGGACGACCACTTTGAAAACTAACACTAAATTAGCAACAAAAATATTTTTTGACATTAATGATGTTAAATAATTGTTTGAGTTCAACAATAGTGGAACTTCATGTTTTAAGAACCATACACAATAGTTCCTCCATCATAAAAACGCACCAACGCATTTGGCTGTGCAAAAAACACTGAAGAATCCCTGCTAGACTAAAGAGTAGCAGAGATTTATAGAGTTTTTTTTTGTTTGTTTTGTTTTTGCAATTTCTCCTGGTACTTTCTGGCTGACAAAGAACGAACAACAATAACAGCAGCAGTGGTGTGTCCTTTTCCTTTACTTTGCTCCCCACTCAAATAAATAGAAAGACCATGATCACGTACATATTTGAGATTGCAGTCAGGTATCAGCAAAGCTGCACATTTCCTGTCTTCAAAGAGAGAAACTGAGAGACAGGGGCTTTGTAGAACTGTAGTACTGCCACATTAAATAGAGGCCTTTCTCCTGCTACTAGAACAGAATTGTACATTTGTTTCCAAATCCACATATCAGTTTCATCAAATGAGCATATAGATTTTTTTTCCTTAATCTGTTGCAGGTCTTTTTTTAAACATATATTTGAAAAACAAGTCTAATATTCTTCAGTGAAGAATGTAAGCCTTGCCCTCAGAACCTAGTATTACCTCTTTAAACAGAAAAAAAAATCTTATTTTGAATAACTGCTCATCTGCTCAACACTAAGCCATTCCCTTGGTTGTTTAATGTGATTAGGGTCATTATCCTGTTGAAAGGTTCACCTCTGGTTTATCTTCAGCTTTTGGTCTACAGCAAACATGTGCATTGTTACTATATCTGTGACCAAACAGCTCATTATTCCAAAAGGCCTGGTATTGGCCCATACTTATATTCTTGCTCTAACGTTCACTTTAGAGAGCAAAAGTTTTTACTGACACATCACCTTATAATAAGATTATTTTTAATCACATGGTCTGGAACTTGGGCTGAATTTGTTGGGGCAGCTGGTCCTGGACAAATCAGCAGTTGTTTGAAACCAAGCCCCCAGCCCATGGCTCCTGATGGCACTGGCTGGAGAAGGAGCACTTGTAAGCAGTGCACGAGGACATGGAAGAGTAAAAAGCATTTATGCAAGTTTATGCAAGGCTAATTGCTAATGCTAGCTGGCCGACTCACCTGTGCATTCTACTTTCAAACGTGTGCTCCCTGGACAATAAACTGAATTACATTTGACTTCAGCAGGCTACCCAGCGTGAGTTTCTTCTGTGGTAAGACCCATGGCGGTGGTGTGTGAATGATTACAGCAACACAGAATGGTGCAGAAACTCAAATTTTGAGTCTTGAAAAAAAGATAAACCTTCTGTATTTTAATTAGAGAATCAAATACCAAAATAAGAAAAACACATACAAAGATACCAATGTGAGCTACGTTACACATTACAGATGATTTTAAATAGACAGAACGAAATCAGAATAATTTGATGAAAAATAATGAATAATATACATAATGAAAAATAATGAATAATATACATAATAAAAAATAGCATGATTTATGCTTCAAGCAACTTGCAGCCTGCAACGTCCTGATAATTTCACCATGTAAAGCCAGGAAATATGCTTCTCATTAACAAAACCTTTGTGCTTTTTTTTAAATTGAAAGGTGACAGTAAAAATAACACATAGCTAAAATAAAAAAAGTTGTCCCCACACTTTTGACTGTCAGCATGGTACATGCTTAAACGCTTGTTCACTTGGTCAATTTTAACTAGCCTTGGCGTATCTCTTTGCATTATACATATCCAGTTACAGCTGGAAGTCTGCTATTGCACACTGGCTGTGCCATTAGCAAAGTGTTTGTTTAGTACTGGAGGCAGGCCTAGATACCACAGCTGGGGCACTGGGGAGTTTGACTGCGAGTGGTGATGTGCTGCTTTCCATTCAGCACCAAACCATAATACAGTGTAAAGATGCAGGCTGCCTCAAGACTTTTCAAGCTCAGAGCAATACCAATTTGGAACTGCAGGGAAAGATGATTTGTGGGCATGTGACAGAGACCAAGAGAGACAAACAGATGTTTTTGATTGAATATGACAGACAAATTATGGTGATGTGGTGCCCATTTTGTGTGTATTTGAGTTGGTTATGGTGACTGTTCTGTTTGCTGAGTGGTCACCACTAAAAGTGTGTGTTTAATGCAATCCCATCATGTGTATCTGTGGGTGGGCCTATTTTCCCAAAAGCAAGATAACATAACTAGCTAAAAGAGAGATCAGTGTGATATTCCAACTAACTTGTGTTAAGATGCTTTTGGGAAACCCAGCCTCATACATAAAGTATGAAAATGTATGAAAAAATTTGTTTTGAATCCACATTTTGCTCCATTTGCTGTAGCGATGGAGCAATTCTTCAAATCTTCTCCATAAATAATATCTGTAGCCTAACAGGTTTCCATCGCTGTTGTGGTTACCTGTGACTGCAGTCAGTGTAATTTGCCTCACCTTCAGTGTGAGCTGCTTTGCGATATAAACAATGCCACACAGTGTGAGCATGTGCTCACCCATAAGCCTTCTGAGTGACCAGCACAGTTCCCACAATGCCTTGTACGCCCCATCAGAAAACTGGACTGTGCGTCAGCTTGGGCAATCGCACCTTCCCATAACACCCCCAGTCAGCCCTGGGCATTCATCATAATATAGGTTAGAGGAGCAGGCATTCTCCCTGTCAATGCAGGAATGATTCACTGAGGCTGGGCCGCTTAGTTTCACTGTGCGCCATTCCTGCTGGCCATGCAAGAACGCGAAAATAACTTCAAACGGCGAGCTGCAAGCATCTATCTCCGTCATGCTGCACTGGGGGCATGGTGGGTGTAAACACTAGCTGTATCCTGAGCAAAATCTAATATTGGCAAGATACGATGCATTCAGGCCCCAAATGGTGTGTGTGTGTGTGTGTGTATTCCCACTGCTTTGACAAAACCCAAAGAGATTCATTGCAAGGCACGCCTAACTAAACTATTATCACCCCATTTTGAACTCTCTCAAGTTTTCCCACTTGCCTGATGTTTACGGTTATATCCTTGAGATTTACAGTTCTGTGTGTTTTATGAAGTACCTTTGGAGGGTAGAAAAGAGCAAGCAATGGCCAGTGTCAGCATTTTTTTAACATTTATTTTGTTGCCTTCCACTCAGGCTCCATGCCATGATGCATGGAGGAACTGTGCTGTGCCCTGGGAGGTGTTTCTGTTTTGCCACTTTACTGCTAGTGCTTTTATTTTATATCTCCTTCTTTTAGAAAATACTGCATCATCATATCCCCCCATTCTTGAGGGACATATTATTTTAAATGATTGTGAGTCATTGTTTTTGGGGGGAAGGCAGGGTCGAAGCAGCCAAGGACCCTTGAGCGTAATAACGCAGTCTGGCTATTGACAAGTCACTGAAGGAAACTTTCACAGTACTGAAGCCAAAGATCTGCACCTGCATTACAGAATCATAAAGGTTCTAATGCTGCATTCTGTTTATGTTATATACATGGGAACTTATACTGCTGGCTTGTACAGAAAAATTGCAGCTTCTACATTAAAATGTAATAGTTGTCTGTCAAGTGAAGTTGAAGAAGAAATAGAAAAAAGTGCCACAATCACTTCCAGCATCAATACGGAGATTGAGATAATAAGTGTGATTGATACTGTGTTGTGTGTTAGAGTGATAGTGTGAGAGAGTGAGCGGGTAAAAATATATGCTTTTTCTTCATCCTCATCTCAGCAGGATCCTTGCCAAAGGCGAAAATAATATTTGCTAAGAGTGTTGACAAGCTTTATCTGTGCTCAGGGTTTACATTCAAAGAATTCAAATTAGTCTCTGTTGTGTTGCCAGGGAGTCGTCTAATCAAAGTCACTGAATTGTCACTGTGACAAATTTAATTAATTTCCCTTTGTTCTCTCTGAGTGACACCATTCCATTCTTCCCCTCCAGCGAGCTATCTGCAAATTATTCTGCGACCTAATGTCCTTATTTATATCTACCCAGCTACCCTAGAAACTTTGTCCGTGATATCATTCATGTTATTCAGGAGAGGAATTGAGAGAGTCAACTCTCGAGTAGGTTTGGGTATTCAGAAACCCTCCAATGAGACCAAAGTAAAAGGAAAAATCAAGGGCATGTTTTCTAAGGGTAACACTTCTTTTTTCCTACAGTATCTCTTTAAACACCTTGCAGTTCAGGCACGGCATCCTTTGTTACACATTTTGTGACACTACGGGTTGCTCTTGGAGGGGCTGAATCCTTGGGCTTCTATTTATAACCCAACGCAAATCTAACCTGTTTGGTCATTGGCTTAATGTTCAGCATATACAGTCAGATTCCTCATTTATGTTAGTCCATTGTGGAACTCAAGAGCACTCAGCACACAAAGACAGTGCAGTGAAAGCAGGCAACAAAAAATAGCAGCTGGCCTTTTAAAAAGGTATATCTCAAATGCAATCATAATAAAACCTGCATGTCTAGACCAATTGGCTAACTTTGGATAAATCCGTAATTTGCTTAACCTTCACAACACTTATCATCACTACTTACACATGCAACCCTTAAACAGAATTGCACAAGGACAAATATATACATACATAACATGATAACCCTGATAAATAATCTCACCAGGCATTAAGAAAAAACACCTTGATTTCTGAATTATGCTTAAAAAAATAATACAAACAAGAGAAAATTAAGATCATCTTGGTGATGCTGGTTAAACAGCTTGGCCCCCAGTTAAAAGTGCATGTGTGAACATTACAAATGGTTTTCACTGGCAGATTGTTATAGTACGGTGCAGCTGGGTTGGCAATGGTGGAGGATGGACTCATCATGCGTTTTGGTGGCAATTGTAACCAGTGGAAACACTAGAGTGAGAGGTGGAGTGAGATGTCCAGGTGGCTGGAGAGGAAGAGAATTTCAGTTTGGCAAACACAAGTGCATATACATTGTTACACTGCATGAAACGAGTTTAAATCCCAACTCAGAGTCATTAGCATGTACAGATGAAATCGGGAGTGATACAGCATGAGCAGCAAGCTTGACTGTTCAAGTTAAACAGTTAAACAGTGTCAAAATAAACAAGAATTTTAACTCTGGCACCTCAGTGAGGTGCCGCTGAGGGTAGATTTTTGCTTGAGTAATAGAGCAATACCAGAGTCATCTTGGAGTGACAAAGAGAACAAGGCTCCAGTGCTTTAATAAAGCCTCACCCCTGATCATCTGCTGCCAGTCTGCTTTTCCCTTCACCACTCTCTCTGGCCACACTAGTAACAAACATGACATACAGCCAACATCCTCTCCATAGGCTACAGTACAGCTCAATCAGATGTTGTCATTGCAAAAAGAATATAAAACACATTGCCTGTTTATCCTGAGCATGCAGATTGGCTGGCCGTCCCTTGACATATTTATTTGCAAAGCGTGAGAGCTTGAAAAAGACTCGACATCTTAAGACTCATGCCAAAACCATGAGAGGAGACACTTTTAGTAAAAAATACCCAGTACAATCCTACAAACTCTTAATTTGTGCACAAACACAGCACATATTATACAGCACGCTACCAACATGGACTTTTTCAGTACTTCTCACAGCAGAAAGTACTACTATTCCTACAGTATTCCCATATGCAGCCAGGGATATGATTGGGATATAACATCCTGTGACTGCATACTGCCCACATATACAGTGAGTAGGTAAGAAAGGCAAAGAAGCCAAAAATCAGTTTAGAAAATCAGTAGAGTTGCTTCAACAGTTCTAAATGTAAACCTTTTGTGAAAATCAATGGCATGTTGAGTTCCACTAAGCACTAGGACATGTGAGCCCACAATCTGTCTGCCTCTGCCAGAAGGCTGAAACTTGATAGTGGGTGGACCTTTTAGGAAGATAATGACCCCAAACTCACATTGAAATTCACACCGAAATGGATGTGGGAACACAAAATCAAAAGTTGCCCATTCCAGACTTCAAATTTAAACCCAATTAAAAACCCTCTGTGTAGATTGAAAAGGGCAGTCTACAGGCGAAGACCCAAGAATATCAAGGAACCAAAAATTTTCTGCATGGAGGAGTGGGCCAAGATCTCCTAACAAGTGTTCTTCAACCCTGTTAAGCAATACAGAAAGTGGCTTAGTGCTGTTATTCTCACCAGGCAGGGCTTCCCCAAATATTAATAACAGATATGCCAATGATATCAAAAACTTTGTTAAAAATATAACATTTTTTTTGTTCCAGAACATAGTGTAAAAAATGCAGCTTATTAAATATATTAATAAAATGTATTAAAATAAAATCAATAGCAGTGTGTTTTATTCACCAGTATCTTCCTATTTGTTTCTTAAACTTGTTTTTGAGAAAAGTCCTTGTCAGACATAAAAAAAAAGTCTATGTGTCACTATGGATGGTAAATGAGACCCAATGTGTTTACATAACCAGATCTCTTCCAACTCTTTACTCATTTCAGCCCATTATTACAGGAAGTTATCATCCACCACCTTTTTTGGTTAATGAATAACTTGTTAAAATAAATCAGATGTGCTGTTGATGGAATTTAATACATCCGTGAGACAGCTGTGCTGTGGGCAGTGACAAGAAATCTGAAACACCTGTTTTATCCAGATATCTGGAGGGTTTTTAACATTCATGTACATGATTCATGACTTTTTTTCAGTAGTATCATTTAGAAACTTTAAATTTAGTTTAAAATTTTATTTTTGAAAACAAAACACCTTATGCTCCTCTACTCTTGCAATCAATCCAAATGGCTCAGCTGCTAATATTGTACTACAGTATGTCACATAATAATTGCAGTATACTGGATACAGTTCTGTCTACAAATGTGATGGAGCAGCATGCAGTATTTTTAGTAATGTTTTGTTCCCTATCATAGTGTTGAGGACTGTCAAGGTTGGAACCAAAAATAATAACTTTACAGAACTAACAACTTTAATGTGAGTTTTATATAACAGGATTTTATTCCATATCATTTTGGGCCATTTCAATTGGTCCATATATCATGAATTTGTCAGACAAGGTAAAGCACAGCTGGTGTTTTCAAATTAATGGGGGAGGGTGTGGGTGGATGAAAAAAATGGATAATTTAAAAGGTTTTGTTCTGACAGCGAAGATATAGAGCTCCTGACCTTCCAGTGTAGGGAATAGTGATTAGGAGTCCTTTCTGAACTCAGCAGGGGCTTTGGCTAGTTTTGCTACATTGGCTACATTAGCTGCAGGTAAAGACTTTGGATTGACAAAACAAAAACAATGCGTCTTGTAGCTGAAAGGAAGGAGTACGCAGCTCAAGGAGCTGGCTTGTAAAATAATGACTCTTTGAAATCCTCTGAAATACAAACCGTTCCCCCCTTCTTGGCTCGTGTGTGATGAATAACCGTGTCAGCTACTAAAAATGGATGTTTGGAGTAAAAGGGTTGAGGAAATGTACTTTAGTGGAAGAAGGGGGGGGGTGGCTGGTTTGCCTGAAATGGCCCGCCTTCACATACTATCCATCATCACAGCCTTGGCCAGGAAGACATATGTTCTGGTGTGAGATTTAGGATCTCTTTTCATTAAGTCTTTTCATGGGCATTAAGATGGGGGTGCTCGGCTGTCGGCTTACATCCTATGTCCAGCAAGCAAAATTAAATTAGAATACTCACTGCAGATTTATGTGTGTGAAATGATGTGGCCATAACTGGATCCATGCCTTTAAGGTTACCCTCCCATGAGGCCTAAGGAAGGACAACGCCAGATCAATGGAATTTAACCTGTCCCAAATGGTGTCACTGTCTTTCAATTGGTACATACACCCTCAATTTCTGAACCACCATCACAGCTATTTGGTACATAACAGGGTGTCCATTTCCAAGTGTCTTCTATTTCTGTGGCATCTGTTTAAAGATACCGGCATTGTAAATAGCATCTCACTCTTGCGGTTGATAAGATGGTTGTAGATTATCAGCCATCATTTCAGATCAAAAGCAATATTGTGTTTAGAAGTACTAGGCAAGACACCCATCATAGCCATGGCATCGTGGTCTCCGTTATTGTTATGATATGTGCTTTTTCAAGAGCTGAGCTGAATGCATTTGACAATGGCTCTTTAAAGAAAGGTACACTGGTAAAATATTGGACAGAACTATAAATTGAATATGTCACTCACTTGCTAAGGCTACCCTTGTGTTCATTTGACAGGTAAAATGGCCTTTGTGCAGGCAACAGAAAGATCTAGGTAGTGAGTAGAGTCTTTGGGACGTCTTATGGGCATACTTACCTACTCTATCATTCTCTAGGTCAGTGGTTCTTAAACCGGTCCTCAGGCCCTGCAAAGATACATCACTTTTTTTTCCTCAGTCCTAGCCTCCAACATATATGAATAAAGCGAAAATGTGGACTGACAGGGGGAAAGTGAGACCACTGCTCTGGGTTCCTTTGATGACAGACCATCAAGTATAAAAGCTCAAGTTTAGGACATACAACATGATTCTCTGCTACATAGCTTGGGTAAAACGTTTATTTCAGGGTTCCTCCACTTTGGTTCTAAAGGACTGTAGTCCAGCACAGTTTGATAATTATCATGCTTAAATACAGCTTGTTCAACAGTTCATTGATAGGTTCAGACAATGGGCTTGAGGAGGGAAAGCATCAAACTATGTTGGACTACAGACCTCCAGGACCAAAGTTGGGCAACCCTGATTTAGACCATTTCATGAATGAAAAGAACAAAGTGTAAATCTAAGGCTTTTCATACAGTCTTGAGGCCACAGCAGACCCAACATCAGCCAACAAACATCAATATCATGATGGTTGCCAGCTGACATTCTTTATAATCAGAACAGACAAAGCAGTGTAACTATTGGGAACGGAACATTTTAGAACAATGTCAATGGGGGAGAACATTCACCAGTAATTACACAGGTGTGGCACATCAACTATTTGGGTTTGCTGTGCTGGAGGAAGTTCAGTTTGTGTCAAAAACAAGTTATTTTAGGATTCAGTCAAGCTTTCTTGAAGTTCTTATGGAGTTCTTATAGGATTATTGTGATTTTCACAGTATGTATAAGTAAGTGTGTGTGTGTGTGTGTGTGTGTGTGTGTGTGTTTATGAAATCACTCTACAGTGATCTATCCTGGTGGGCATCAAGGTTGTTACTAGTGACCTCTTTTGGGGTACAGGGAGTGTCCTGGAGGTTTCGGTCACATCTGTTGCTGTCACAGTGTGGTCCACAAGACCAGAGGACCAAAAGAACAGGGAGTCAAAGGAAAAGGGACACCAGATGTGTGAAGCCCCCAGAGCAAAGTGTCAAACTGGGTGACTATAACATGACCTTGCTCAAGGGCCAGACACCAGTCTACCCAGTAACCATGTGTGTAAAGAGCAGTGGAGCAGTATTTTTGTGAGATATTCAAGTTCAGTTCACAGAGTGTTAGCCAACACATGTGATTTCGGGGTGCTGATGTTAATTATTTGGCTCACTCATTTTTTTTGTGCTGCATTGGTCTCTCCCAATTTCCCTAGTAATTAATGTCAGCATACTGCAGCAAGCATGCCACACTGCTCTTCAAATGAGTTTTATGTGGCAGTGATTCATTTAAAGGTCGTCGCTAAATTACATTACATTGTCCCTGTCATTAGTGAAAACAGTTGAATAGTAACTTTTTTTTTCTTCTGGAAAAAAAACTTGAACCTCATTATACGGCACGGGTTCTATATATCAAAAACGGTTCAATGACAAAAAAAGCAGTTTTTGGTGTTACGTTAAACCATTTTAATTAGATTATATTAGCATGTAAGTAAATGAACAAGAATTAGTGAATAAAAGTAATGAGAGAGGTAACAAGAATTTATTGCTTTCAGTTAAGAACTTGATGTCTTTTATGCTACTCAGAAAAACGTTTAATTCCAGATTTTTTTATGCTAGCTCTTGTTAGCTTATTTTGAGCAAGCTAGCTGTTAGCAAATTTAAAAGAAATTACATTTGATCCAGTTACTAAGCATGTCATTATCCATAACATTTTTCCCAGTTATAATACTTTGCAATCTCACATTTTGGCAGTAACAGGGTGTCCCGTTTTAGCAGCAGACCATTGGCAAAATGAGACATTCCCAAAAGGTAAAAACATAAGCACTAGAATTATGTTTACATACTGTTCTATTTTGTCAGGAGTCATATTTATATGTATTAATCTAGATTCAAATTCAATTCAAATCAGAGGTCCTATTATTTCCTTTATGATTTACTGTATAAACTCGAAATTGTATTTACATATTTGAACATTTAAACTTATTTGAGCATAATTAGTTCATATTATTAAATGTTATTCAAAACATGGGCTTCCATCATGATCACTTCATGTTAGAAACATTTAAGAGTGGTTTCTTCAAGCTTCTACTGACTTTATAAGAGAGAAGATTTCCAGAGAAGATTTACTGTTAGCAGTCAGGGAAATAAAAATTGTCTATGCTATATTACAGGCAATGGATAATGTCATAATTTTTACTTAGGCACAGATGAGCCCTTTCATCCACATAAAGAAGAAGAAAAAGAAATCCTCCATGTTCTTTTTACTCATTTTTAACATCCTCACTAAAGTGCACTCTGACCCTGAAGTACCAGCATTCACTCTGTCAGTGCCAGAATCCCCTCTGGCCCCCTCATTAGTAGCCCCTTGGCCCCACCAGCGCACCTCTAGACTGTCAGCGGGTTAGATGAACTGCTTTATGGAGAGGAGTTGATGCTGCCTGACCTCACCTAATTGAACTGTGAAGATGTATCGGTTATGTTTTCCCCGTGACAGACTCCAAAAGTCAAACAATCAGCCCGCCCCTCAAGAGAGGAGGAAAAAAAGAGAGTGAGTGAGAGAAGCAGGGACGGTTGAGGGAACCTGTGAGTTGTGTCCCTCTCTGAGCTTCATTGCTGGAGGATGTTTGTGTGACGCATTGCCTAGGAAAATAAGCTGATCCCTGGCAGCGTTCACTATTCCTCTGATGAATAACTATGTCACCTAAAAATGGATGCTTCAAGTAAAAGTGCACAAAAAAGAGTTTACAGTTTAGAATCACGAATCGGGTGAAATAGCCTGTAAAATGGACAATCCATCACCGTGTCTAGCCAAAAGTAACATAGGGCGCAAGATGTATAATGCATTGATGGGGTCTTCTTAAAAGAAGATGAAAATAACTGTAGGCCCAAACAGTTAACCAAGACTTTGTCTCCATCACAGAAATGCTTTATATTTTGTTTTACTCTAACTGAAAAAAACATAAAGATGTTTTATGGAGTTAATTTTTTTGTTTTCTAAGTGAAAATAATATACATACACAATAAACATCTTCAGCAGAGAACACACTCCAGTTTATTATTTTAGTGCACAGTTTAGCATATTGCATAATAACAATAATGCATTGGGCCATATTTTGCACTGGCAGAAAGTGTGACGCACCAGCGCAACACAGTGAACACACTTAACACTATGAAGTTCACTCAAGAGCATAAGACATAAGACAATATGTAACGAATCTCGTCTTTTTGCCAAACTATTGTGCATATTTCACATGAACCAAATCAATAACAGCAAACAGTGTTCAAATGTGTAAACTACCAAGTGTTACAACAGCAGTTTTAGGTCAGTGGGATTCAGCATGCACCAACACTTTTTATTATATTTTCATATTTTGTTTTAGGTGGATTTCTAATAAGGGTAAAACAAGGAACTTAAATATTCAATAAACACTTTTGAGTTTGTATGGTTAGATGATCACTATATATATATATTTTACTGACATAAAACTACTGTTTTGAATCTGCTGTTACTGTACAAATTCTAGAATTTTTGTTACTTTTTTAGTTTTGTTATTTTTTTTAACGCTACCACAAGAGCAAAAAAACAAAACTAAACCTGCTGAAGAGTTAACTATCCAGAATGACCAGTAAAGCTACACATGAGCTTTTATATGTGATTGATTGAAAAAGGGTTTCTTTTTTGTTTGCCTTTGCTCAGTACAGTTGGTATTGGATGACAATATATAAGATGATGACTGGATCAAAATATGTTGTCTTTCCTCTGTCACATATAGGCTCAATAACTAACTAAAGACTAAACTGGTTGTCCACTATTTTCATATTCTCACAATAAGAGGTTGTTCACATGTCTACATTTTCACACAGAGTTTGAAAGGCTTTTGCAAATCACTTTCATCTGGACCAAACATTGTACACTTACATGACTCATGTTCCTCTAGTGTGAGAAAGTACCTACCTTAAAGTAGAAGTTAAAAAGGTCCTGCAAAATGGCATTATTAGATTTAAAATTGTCCTCTACACCTGCAGTGCAGATGCACAAAAAAAGATAATTTCTTCCAACATTTCTCCAAACTGTCAAAAAGTTCTTCTAGTTTTAATGGGTCATAAAGTTTTATGTGGGTACTATTTTGCCTTACCACACCTAGCCATTGATGAGTTTTTAAAAAAAGAATACATTGTACAGGATTTACAGAAAGGTGTTAAAGGAAAGGTGTGTTAAAGAATAAAAAAAGATGTTGATTCCTTCGTGTTAAATAGTCATTAACTGTAACACTATGTGAAATCTCCTCATGTGATCATTTTCAACTTATTATAAGATTGTAACTTTTATGAAAGAAGTGATAGTACTACAGATATTATTAGAAATTCTGGTCGTATTACTGTGTTTACACATTCAAAGAAGCCTGTGCATTCATCACTAGTAAATGTAGAGCAGACGGATAATGAGACTGTTTCTCATTGGAAAGGTTCCAGAGGAAAAGAACACTTGAAAATGAAGAAAAGTTTACATAAGTCAATGAACAGCAGAAGAGTTGATGAAAAGAAATATGATATTGCTCTACATGATGTTACCAAACTCAAGCAACTGCAATTTAGTATCTAAGTAGTGGCATTTGCTCCTTTTTAGAAAATGCATAGTCCATATTGCATGCATTGTTTCTGTGTGATTTTTAAGCTTGCTAGCAAAGTATTTTGGCTGTGATAGCTTCTGAGGAAAGTATGGGCCAGAAAACCAGTCCCAGAAAACTGATGAGCCGATGAAGTATTTACAGTATTTATATTCTTATATTTATTTGTACATATCTGTTACATTGTTTTAGGTCCACCCGTCCATCCATTTTCTAAACCGCTTCTTCCATTTCGGGGCAGCACATAGGCAGACAACCATTCAAACAAATCATGGGTAATTTAAAGCATCCAATCATCTTAACAACCAGTACACTGTCCCCAAAAATAAATAATAATAAAAATACAAAGTAAATGTATGAAAAAATAAATTAGTCTGATAAGCTATGTCCTGGAAGCTAAGTTCTGGAACTCCATCAAACTTAATCAGGAGAAACATTAAGATTTATCTCACATTTGCCAAAAAGAAACTAATGACCCCCAAGTCAATGATCTGTGGACTGAAGACATTCTGTGGAAGCAACTTGCCATAACTGGCAACTTGCCATAACTGACAGAATCATGAATTCTGCTCTCTAACAAAATCCTGCAGGAGAATGTCTGAAGCTTTGGTTATAACTTTGGTTATAAGCCAACTACCCAGTTCACAAACTCAATTTCACCTCTGAATGGCTCAAAAGAAACAAAGTTAACATTTTCTGTGGCCTAGTCAAAGTCCTGACTGGAATCCCATTGCGATCCTGTGGGAGGACCTTACATGGGCAGTTCATGCTCTTCAGTGTGAGTGAATTAAAGCAGTAAGGAATTCTGCACAAAAGCCTGTCAGAGTGGTCAGAAAGCTCTCCAGTATTAGAAAGCATTTGGTTGAAGTTTATGCTACTAAAGATGGGACAACCAGTTAAGAGGGAATACATTCTCTCAATATTTTAGAATTTCTAAAAAGTAATTAATATTTAATCTTATGTGAATACTTTTTAATGGCAGTGCATGACATGTTTTCTATTCTCTCATAGCCTTACCAAAGGATGTAAATAAGAGCACAATGTAGGGCTGAAAGGTGAATCTTTTTTTGTCAAAATTGCATTTTAAAAGGTGCAATGTTGGAGAAATGTCATTGCATTAGTAGTATATTGGAGATTTAAAAGCAATTTGGCTGTCTGATTCCTTGACTTATGGAAATAACATGGTGGCAGTAATTTGTGCCCTATATCTTACTTTGAAAGCATTCGTTTCATAAAAATAACACCACCGATGCCAGACAAAATATTCTTCGGTTAAATTCTGCTTTTTTATTTTTTTGCTTCTTCTGGTCTAGTAGCACAGCACTTAGCTTGGTTGTGTTAACGGAGACCCGCATTTGCATTGGCCAGACGTGACATCATAATGGCTGTGGCGTTCCCACAGGCCCCTGGCCTCTCGCAGTGGGGGCAATGGCACAGTTTACAGCTGCCACCCCCCATCTTTGACCTCGGCAAGCATTTACAGTCTCTTAAGAGGTGGTGATCCCTCTCTTACTCTCTCCCTCTCCCTCTCTCTCCTTCCTGCTGTCGCCTCTTCCCCACAGTTCTACAGCGCCATAAAAATCTGGGGGAGATATTTAATGCATTCCATTAACAGTGAGGAAAATTAACGGTTGAGTCAAGGGAGTTCAAGTCACCAGGAGAATACAAACCCCTCTCGCCGGCAGTAATCACCCTGTGTGTTTTCATCTTTAGCTTAGAATATATCACAAAATTGTCACTTCTATGAGGAAAAGGGATATTCCTACTGATATTACTGTTAGATATGCTTACATTATTACTATGTCTAGACAATTTCAAGGAAGGCTTTACATTGATCACTCTGAAGGGTTGAGCTGTGAGACAATACGAAAATGGTATCTGTCTGGAAAGAGTCCAGAAGACTTTAAAATGATGAAAAGCCTGCTTATGCCAAGATCATTATGAACAGCAAGTAGAGTAATTTTGCACTCTGTGTGGTTACCACATTCAGGCAACTACAATTTAGTGCACTTCTGCAAAATGACATTTGCTCCAAAATGCATAGGTACATCCCCTGTTGGCCTACGTGAGAAAAACGCAGCAGGACTGTAGCTGAAAGATATTTTCTGCCTCCTAAATGAAGGTTTTGACACTGTGTATGACACATCTGCTCCGCTGCCTGGAGCTGCTGAAGAAACATGTTTATTTCCAATAGATCTGGGATCTGTACACATACACACTTATTGTGGAGGAGACGTTACGCTTGTATAGTTTTATGCTGAGTGTAAGTGAACATTGTGCATTGACCAATAGTTCACTTGATTCTGCGTACAAGCAGTGACGGCAAAATTGAACAAGATGTTTGCAACGAGCCTCAATCTAGAAGTACTCTTGTAGGACTAAGACACTGTCAGAGATGGATATACAAAACCTTTTATAAATAAATTCTTATGTTTTATTTATACACATGACCACTTTTATAAGAAGCACCTTCCTTGTAGCTTGACTTTGTAAGTGTACAATTAGAACCCGAAGCCTATTTGTTATCATCCTCTAGGGCAATGATTCCCAAAGCAAATCCTGGGATCCATTGTTCTGCACAGTTTCAACTCTTTCCTGCCCCACACATCCAGTCCAGCTCATCAGCTCATTATCAAGCTCTTCATGAGCTGGATCAGGTTCGTGAAAAGCAGAGAATACCTGAAACTGTTCATGGCAGTAGGTGCTCAGGACTGGGTTTGGAAACCACTGGCCTAAGGTTATGCTTACTAATCCTGATTCTGTAGGCCCTGCATATTTGATTGCTTTTATTGCTCACAACACATCTAATCCAGCTAATTGGCTCACTTACAACCCCTAACAACTGAGCTGAAGTGGGTGTGTTAAGGTAGGCAAAGCACTAAAATGTGCAAGACAGCGCACCTAAAGGACAAGACTTGGGAATCACTACTCTGTGGTTTCCTCAGTGGAGAGTATCTAATGACAGAACTGCTCCTGGCTGGATTTTTTTGGTATGTGGGCCATTCTTAGCAACACTGTTGAAAATGCTGACATAAAAATTGATCAAGAAATATTTCTTACATTTTTCAAGCAGTAGAAGTGAATTCACATGTTAAACTGAATATAACACAAGTTTACTTATAGTGAAGCTTATAAAAATAAAACCAGCCGAATCACACAAAAAGCATGTGCTTAAATTCTCCTGGTATAGTAGCACTTCAGTATGTGAGCAGTTAGTCTGAGAGCACTTTCTGAAGATTAAGGCCCAGTCCACAGGGGCATTCAAATCTTGGATAAATGAATGCGCTTTGAGCGACCTAGGTGTGGAGTTGTGTTTTGACTGACTTTAGTAGGACATTACACTTGTATTTGTTGCCTTTCCTCACCACTAACTTTTAGCCCAGACTGAAATTGTGTGTGTTTACCTGTGGGGGCAGTAATCAGGCTGTCCAGAGTGTTTTTAACCTGAGGGGTTTGAGGTGAGTGAGTGATTATTTGTCACGTGAACACACCACACCACAGCACACGGTGCACCACAACATAATGTGTTCTCTGCATGTAACCAATCTATGTAGGAGCAGTGGGCAGCTGATGTGTGCTTGTCAAGGGAGCAGTGCTCTGGCACAGTACCTTGCTCACGTGTACCTCAGAGGAGCTTGTACCAGTCTGGAATATGAACTGCCAACCTTCAGGTCACAGGGGCAGCTCCCTTACCATAACATCCTTCATTGTATTGGTGAAATATCTGGTCCTCCTGAGCGCTAAACCAGCAGCATGTAAATGCAATGAAGACATTTTCTTTGAGCTCATTTGGATTTCGGTAGGAATTCCCAACAAGAAAAACTTCAGGTGGCATTTTTTTTATGCCATCCAAATGCACATCTGACCAAACGCAAGTCATGAAAGCCTATATGGATGGTCTGATTCACTCCAATATGCAGATAAACGGTTAGCATTTGATCCACACTTACATGACGCTACAGATGTCAGAAAAAAACATTTATTTCAGACAGTTGTGTGAACATGGCCTAAAGGCTGAGGTCATACTGTTGCAGCCAGAAAAGAAAAGAAATCAATGTGAGTTAAACTATTATCCTAAGCTGTATATCATGAAAATGTGGCGTAGTGTAAATGGCAGCAATTTTTTTCTACGTACTTTCTACTACTTACCAACAAAAAATGAGAAAAGAAAAAGGGAATATGAGATAAGATGATGTTTTGTTCTGGCATAACCAAAATTTTTGCTAAACAAGTCTCATTTTTACATAGCAGATTGGTCAGGAAATGGTAGATTTTAGGTAACACTGGTGTTCGGACAAACCTAGTTACATCTCTTACCCAATGACAAGCAGTTTACAATGTAAGTTATTTGTCATAATGACAAAAAATCTTACAAGAAGCATTAAACTCACCATGCACTGTTACTAACCCTAAACACTCTAATATTCAAAGCTGAATCTGTTCACTAAAAGTATTAGCCACTAATTTAAACATCAGTAGCTTATGCTTTCACTGTATTAAATACATTAGCTAGTTGTGTGAAACACAATAAGCTAAAATTATCATATTTATTAATAGCAACTCAATTTGTAAACATTTCACATGAAAAAGTACTATTAGCTTACCTTAGAGCTCAATTTACACACAGCTCTAGTGAAGAACAACCCCCACCATTACAGAAGTAAAAATACTACCAGGCTGGCTTATTAAAGTGTTAAACAGGGCAAATGCTTCAGCTTGAAAAGCTACAATACTAGTAATGTTTATTATTATGTCACTAATTTTAAGCTATTGCTTATCTATTAGCTCACAATTATGGGCAAGCTTAATATAGACCCATTACACAAAATATTAAAACAAATTTTATAACAACTCATCACATATAGCCACATTATAGCCATTAATAGGCTTACGTCTGACACTAGTGCATGTGAAGTTTCAGTCCAACATTGATGACCTCATACCCACCCCACTGCCATGTGAGAGTCACCACTACATTGAGAATGGCCAACCACCCAAATGATATCTTCTCAACAGTGGTCCTGTGGTCAGAAACTGACCAGCAGAT
>JBBPDA010000039.1:16975267-16995444 GCA_037974385.1 Arnoldichthys spilopterus
TATCTGGCTTTGTAAGGAGAGTTGCAGTAATTGTGGTACAATACAAGGCAGTCAATCAAAACACAGGTAATTATTTTGTCAGCCTTATGGTGGGTATACACTATACGATGTTTGGGCTGCCCCAGTCCCAAGCTGACCAATGTGAAAGTAAATGTGAAGATCTGGTCATAGCCCCAAAATGTTGGTCATGTTGCTGGACTATGAGTGAAGTTTAAAAATGGTGACTGTCATGTTGTTTTCTTGCTTTGCTTCATTTTTTATCAGTAGTGCACGTGGATGACGCATGCTAATGGCATTTATCATTGTACAGTCTACACACATCAAACTTGATATTGTACCCTAGTTTATTAGATCCATGCCACACAGTAAGGCTTGCAGTTAATGTACAAAATTGCTAAAATACCGGTCTACAGGTGCTTTTAAAGGTACAGTAACAAAAAGATGTTTTTTTAATTGTCTGAAAGTTATTATATATGTTGAAGATCCTGTTGACTTGTCTCTTAAAAACATCTATTGAAAAGCTCTTTAGGTGAAAAAAATGGGGTTCTTTTATCCAAAATAAACCTTTGGGGCACCTTAATTTGTAATTGTGTGTTTTCCTACTTTGCTCCATTGTATTTGCAGTTCCACTGAGAGGCCACTTGCTCAGCTACTAAAGTACCATATGACTGATGACTATATCTGCATGTCAGCATCACAGACGCATCTGTTTATGAAGAATGGAAATGTGTCGACAGAGCCAAAGACAGTGATTCATGTCTCAGCAGTATGTGGAGCAGGAATTGCTATGTAAATGTAGTCTAGTGGATTCACTTGAAACCGAGACTTGCCTTGATTGCGTCCTTTAAGCACCAGCCATTCTGAATTGCGGCCTTCTGTGGCAGGGAGTTATTGCAGGTCAGAGCTCATTCACTGGCCACCATATGGAGAGGCAGCTGAGAGCACTTGCTTTCAGTCCCTCTGAAGGCCTAGTCCTAATTACGCAAAGAGAGGGTCAGAGAGGAGGACGGCAAACAAGCGAATGAAAGAGAGCAATCACACATGTACAAGATCAGTTAATTCCGCATTTATGTAAAGGATGTATACACACACAAACACATACAGAAACAGAATGCTGACCCACAGTTGCTCCGCAGCTAAGATGGGACTGGTCAGGTCAATAATGGCTGAACTAATGGCAAAGGCCAGGCTCTGTTTGAGGAATGGGCTCATCAGTTGAGCTAATGATGTCCCTGGACCCCTGCTAAATCTGATAGGGACTAATGCTAGCACAGGCTTTAGGTTTGTGCTTCGTCTACACATACACACACACACACACACACATACAAGAAACCCAAAGTCTTGGGATTTGGGAATGTTGTCAGCTCTTAGTGCTAGTGAATGAAGAAATATAATTTATGACGAATTGCCGAAAAAGTATGACCTGAAGCTCAAACAAACAATAAAATTGATAGTTACAGTCCTACAATTTCATTGGCTGTTTTTGATGCAACTGTAAAATATATAATATATATAATCTTGACTATGGTTGTCATTATCTTCACATACTATAACATGGACTCATTGAGCATACTGATGGGGTACATGGCCTGAATCAGTGCTACACAAGCTCTTTTGTCAACTACTCAGCAGAGTCCTCTCCTTATTGATTCATGTCTGTGATAAAATCACTGTAAAGCACAGGCTTAAAGGTTTAAAAATGTTGCTGATATCCAATGTTGATATTAGAGATTTTTCATATAGAGAGATTAGAGATGTATTTTTCATATACAAATCTGCCTAGTTCAATATAATACAAAGAAATATTTTACAAAAAATATTTTATAAATGCAGATGTACCTGGATTAGAAAAATATCACCTGCTCGTGAGTTATATTTATTTCTATAAGAAAAAATAAAGTCAAATGAGAGAAATGAAAGTGTTTCAGAACTGTTTCCAAGCATCACCTAAACATTCTGCTTCCAGAGCATGACAAATGCAAAATATTAGCTATCAGTTTGAAATACTGGTCAAATTTAAACATTTTCCCTTCATGCCTTAGAATTATATTAGTTGTTCAGTTAACATGCTTTTAAGACTGCTATATGTAAATTATCTCTGTTGTGTCATGTTTTTGCCTCATACAAAAAGCAAACCAGGCTTAAAACAGATAACTTCAGTTTAAATGGGTGGCGCTAAACTGCTGTGGGCTGAAAAAGTACATACTGTATATGCAATTGCATTCATTTTCATGACTCAAAATGGGTGCAGTTTGCAGTTCATAGTTAGTTTTCAATACATGGAGGGAGCAAGTTGTACATTTTGAAACTGAAACATAATAATAATAATAATAATAATAATAATAATGCTATATAATGATAATTTATATAGCACCTTTGCTATGAGATGCAGCTCAAAATGCTTTTCATACAGGATGAAGTCTAACACAAAGCAGCTACATACAGTAAACACCTCACAACTTGTAGAATTAAAGGATCTGCTGTAAACAAATGGTGCCCAGGACACCTTGAGAGATCTTACCTCATCAGGTCAGTTCAACTGTTTTGATGGGTCAAAAGGGGTCTACACAACATTAGACAGGTGGTTTTAATGTTATGGCTGATCGTTGTACTTTGTTAATACAAAAGACCTGGAAAAACAGGGTGCACATGCCCCCTCTGCTTGAATGGGCCAATAGCCTCTGGCCCACACCACATTGGTTCCTCAGATGATACTCTTGGATCATACACCTTGCATAAACCGAGCACAGCTCTCTACAAGGCTGGACAGCAGGCACTGGGTTGATCCGCCTTTGACTGTGGGGCCGGCCAGGGTCAGCATAATTTCAGGAGGTCTATTTTGGGTGTGCGAGACAGATGCTTCATTTACGTAGATCAATAGAACAGAACTTTGGGGCGGAGAGGCCAGCCTGACACTCGGCAGGCTCCTGTGACTCACGCTGATGGGGGCTATATTTATCCTACCCTCACGCTGGGTGTCGTATTGCCATGGCTAGTGGCGCGGGCCCGTACTCCAGTACCTGACTCGGGCTGCCGAGAGAACTCGCTGAGACAGATAATGAGATGAGTCAGCCGTGACACAGCATAGAAGGGAAAAGAAGGGTAAAGAGAATGACAGAGGCGAGATGGAGGGAAGGGCGGGAGGCAGAGAGGGAGCGTTAGGAGGAAGGGGAAGAGGGATGACTGCCTGGAATGAAGATGGAGAGGAAAGGGCAGAGACAGGGAGAGATGCCAAACACTTATGTTAGCATCACCCGCTGTCTGCTTGCTCCTTCCATCCCTAAATTGTGTGTGCGAACCTGTGATGAGTCACTATTTCACATTTAGCCTGGAGGTTACAATGACATCAGGCTTCAGCCAACCGAATATGACCAACAATGACCAGATATTCAAAGTGACAACCAGCAAATGCCTTTCACTTCTTTCTCCACGTTACAGCCGAGAAATAGAGCGTTAACTTGTCACCTGCCTTTTGCGAAACAACGAACAATGGCAACTCTTTCAGCACATAATCTAACACCATTATACCACTAATTAACAACACAGGAACATAATTACGCTGGATATAGAGCACTATAAATAGAGCACCGATGTCAGGTACTTAATAGACAGTGGTATTTAGAGTGAGTCATACATTGCCCCCCCCCTGCTGTGTGTAGGGCCATATCTGTTCTCCATGTGGAGCATGACTAAGCTGGGCTCTCCTATGGCTCCACTTAAATGCAGCACTGGGCCTCGCTGCATGTGAAAAGAAGCACAGGTGATCCTAAAGGACTCACTAACACAGCTCCTTACCACGTTAGCCTCTGAGCCCTCTCCCTGCTGTGGAACATGATGAGGCAGCACAAGGGATGGTGTGCGAGACTTCAGCATGATCATTAGAATGCAAAAAGATCCATGTTTTTACCCAGTGTGCTGCTCTGAAGTGACAGCACTTCATATTTCCATAGCCTACTGTGGCCCCCTCTCTCAAGCATGCCGTATGAGTCTTTTTTATTTTATTTTATTTTAATGTGAGTCCGAGCGGCAGGTCCTCTCCTCAGACAGCTGGAGTCAGTTTCAAGAGACGCCTCTGAATTCTTGACTTTGAAATCGGCACTTAGCTCAAGCATGGGGTCATATAAGGTTCCGGGCTGTTCTGCTGTGGAACAAGACCTTTCTATGCAGCAGCAGGATGAACAATCTTTCTGAAAAGGAGCCTCACAGCTTACATCTTCTAGTGTCAAAGCTACACTGAGTGACCACTATTAGGTACATCTACCTTGATCAACTTCCTGGATAGTTTCTCAAGTACAGCTACATAAGAGGGACCAGAGTAGAAATACTCAGAGATGTACAGAGATATGGGATATGCGTACCTCTGTGGAGACTAATTTAAGTGTAGTTTTTCAGATCGATTGGAGGGTACACTTCCAATAATAATAACTTAGTCATATACCATGCAAAATAAAGGTGAGAGACAGTAAGTTGAGAGTGATGGATATAAAGAGAGAATTAAGTGCAAGTTGGGGGGGGGGGGGATCAAACTATTGCTACAAACTACTATATTTTAGCATTTTTTGCATGATATTATACTAAAACTGTGGCACTAAATATTAATATTTATTCATTTAATATTGTTTTTTCATGTATTCATTATAGCTCTGATAACATGGCATCTGAGGTCCACAAGGTGGTGCAAATCTATGTTTTTCTCTTGCATCCCAGCAGAAATTAATTTAATGTAAATAAAATGACAGACGTTTCAGGTGAGATTCATGTTATTTCTTTATAACTTTATGACATATTTAAAGGAAATGGCAGGTAAATCATAAAATGTACATAATTGTAATAATATTATTATTGTTCCCCAAGTCATGATAGTGTTGTATTGTCATTTCTGTAGCACCCGTAATTATGTGGCTACATTACTCAGCAGAGATGCTCAGAAAATAACTTCATGTGCTCTGTAGGCTTGTTGAACTTCCATTAAACACTGTTGTGAGGCCCTGGAACAGGGATCAGGAGCCTAGAGTTCTCAGACCAGGTGACAATAGCACAAACTCACTGGCAATCATGAAGATCACGTGATTTCTGTAATAAGTATTGTTTTGCCTAGCAATACATACTAAGCCATGTTACTTAGTTTCTTGTCAGTCTTGGTTTCTTCACCCTTGCCTGTGTTCTGACTGATTTTTGTATTTGTGGATTAAAATTTGCTACACTGCATTTAATCTCCAGTCTTGTACAAGTGTTCGCAGATGCAAGAAGATCCATATTTCTTTTTTATTCAAAATATGCTATTTAGATAAAGTAAATGTTTTATTTTTTATTCAGTTTTGCATCATTAAGTTGAATATTTTAGCAGTTTATGCATGTAAGTCTACATTTTTTCTCAATAAAACCCAGTAGAAAGGATCTAATCTTATGTACCAAGTGTGAATATGACCTATGATATCACTGAAAAAAGTGTGTTATGTTTCTGAGTTAGATCAATCAACAATTTAATAACTTTTTACTTTTTTTCCTGTATCTGTGTGCCCTTGGACCCCAGAAGAAAGTCCTGCCCGGCCTGTTTAATATTCACCTCAAAATTACTCCCTTTAATTCATCATATCGAATAATCATGCCTGCCTCTGTTCTTTTTTCTCTTCTCATACTAAAATAACGCTAGCTATAGCTAAACTATGGTAAAAGTGTACAAATTAAGTAAAGACATCAAGAATATTTTTTTGAATTTATGAAAAATTGTAAAACTGGTTCTGACTAAGACAGCAACAAAAAGCCATGTTCCAGTGCAAAAAAGGGTCAATTTTCATAAAAAAAATAAACATATAGTGAAGTGAAAGTGACTATTTGTCGTTGTGAACACACTCAAGCACCACAACGAAATGCAACTTCTGCATTTAACCCATCACATGTGCACACGTGGAGCAGCGGGCAGCTACCAACAGCGCCCGGGGAGCAGTGTAGCGGGACGGTACCTTGCTCAAGGGTACCTCAGTAGTGCCCGGGCCGGGATTCGAACCTGAGACCTTCATATAGAGTTTTGGTCAGCTCCTTTAGTTACAGAGTAGTCTAGCTGTTTGTATACACTCATACACTGCAGACACCACACATTTGTTGAACCAGAATGTGTACAGAATACCGGATATTCACCTATTCCAACACTACTATACCACTGTCTGTAGGTAACTGTAGCTTGTCTATAGGCCCCATGTTTAGAAACCCCTAAAGAGGCTTTATTGGTATTGATATTGATATTGGTGAATTTATATGAATTACCTTTTTTGATCAGCAGAAAGACCTACTGTTGCATAGACTTTTTAAGATGTAGTTTCATTTTTTTTCTTCGTTTTAAATGTTCTACAATGCAATCCATAAAAAATTGGATGTGCTTCTTTGGTTGTTTTAGCTTTCATATTCCACCATGTATTTTAAATAACACGAGACACATACGATATCTACATTGTATCAAGCAGGAATTTTCATGGATAATATCATGCATAATGATCTCATAAGTCTCATGGTTTTGTAAAAACAATGTGTGTTGTAGAAACACACTTTGCTGTAGTGCTTGTTTTTTTTCTTGAAATATGTACAATATATAACATAACTACAGATAGATTAAATAAAAGTTTGTTTTAAATTGTGTAAAAAGTTTGCAAAAATAAATAAAAGCTTTAAAAAATTATCACCTTATCTTTTACCTATCTTTTAATGCTGAAATTGAACCTACCCAGGAAGAGTTACCTATATTACAAAAATATTGACCAATTTCCCACTCCTAGCCCTTAGAACGAAGAACAGCTTAGATTAGCTCTCCAGAATTTCCATCCCTCCATGATTACCACAGAGCAAAAGCTCGAGACACCTGCCCTGGACTCTGCAGAGTTATTGCATATTATGTGGGATTTGACCAGTCCATTAATCCTGAGCTCTATTAATTTTTCTATTGAAAACAATTCATTTCATTGTGGTAATTTCATTGAAACCACTGATACAGAAAAGGGTTCGGAGTCCATTGAAGTAGCTGCACGCATTTACGATTTATACATTGCAATTCAAAGAATTGTGCTGTGGAATCGATCCTATAGCTTGAACTATATGAGCTTGTTTATTAATCATGATCCCAATAGGTTCATGACAGGCAAATTTGCTGTAGACTGTACACAGCCTTAGTGCTACTAATTCTTAAAAAGAAAGAGTGATTTATACAGAAAGCAATGTTGTATTGCTGTCCACTAGTCTGCTATAGCAAGCCTGGAATCTGAGAAGATAGGCCTTGTGCAGGTTAGGAAATCGGCTTCTCCAAATACACTCCCTCTACATTACTAATACATACAGCATGAAGGAATGGGGAGTAGCCTTTAGCCTGCGGTCATGTTCAAGCACAGTTTAATGTAATGTGTACTGTGCTCTACATCATTAATCTTCATTGTTTCTCCATCAGCTCATATCAGAGGACACAATAGCAATGGGAGTGTTTAGAGAAATGTTTAAATTGTGGTCATGATACACCTGTTCCTCTGGTACTGACTAACAAAACCTCAATATTTCTCACATTAATAGCAATTATTAACTCAATGAGCGAAAGTCATTTCAGTTTGAAGACAACACTTGAGCCACAGAGCGGGCCACTGTGACAGGAAGAAAATGAAAATTGTCCACAAAGGCACCTGATGCCATCTTGATAAAATAAAACAGCAACAATAGCATCATGGTATTACCACTAGAAACAGGTATTGTGACACATGACAGGTGAGCGACAATAAAAACATGAAATACAACAATATTTAGCAATTTACTACTAAAAATATTTTCAGTTTTATTTTTCTACGTCTTAATAAATACCAAGTTGTTGTCAATATATATATATATATATTAATGTGTGAGCACTTGTTTTTTACATGTATGCAAGCTATGGGTAACAGTGGACCATGATTGCCAAGCAACAGTAAGATTGTCATTTTTTGCCAAAATAAAAAGCATACAAATAAAGAATTGGTGCATTCATAGTTTACCCACAAGTGCATTCGTCCACTAGTTTAAGAGGACTTTAGTCAAAATGTCCACAATATCATCATGCACAGTGCTATAAGAATTTAAAATGATTTTTTCTATGCAAGTGAAAGGCTACATTGTTAGCATAGACTGGCTGCAGTTTTAAGCCTTTTGTGTTTAACAGGAAATGCCACATTATGTAGCATATTGAATAATTTGCATATTTTGCCAAAAAGCTGTGAAGTAAAAAATCATTTCTGAATAGGCTGAAAAGGATTTTGGCCAAATCTGTATTTTTCCCCAATCAAGCAACAGAGACTATGAAAGAAGAAAAATAAGAGAATAGAGGTAGGTCAATTCAGCTGAAATGGGGTCAGCTGTATATATTGAGTATATTGTAACGGCTTCAAAAGTAGGACAGTCAATAGGATTTTACATCTGTTGTATAATTAGGTTAATACTGATAAAGGCCTGTTGGGGAAAAACACATGCAATAAACCTAATGCAAGAACTTGCTTTGCTTCAAGAGATATTATTTGTCTTTTTTATTTTTCTTTTGGATTATACCCATATTCATTCCAGCATATTCAGAAGAATGTAGTGCTGTACAGCCAAGTAATCCTGTTTCTGTGTAGAACTAATTTATTGCCTTCATAAATGTGTGAGCTGGATATTCTGACTGATGGTCTAAATAGGATGTTCCAGAGAGGTCGAACGGTTTTTGCCTCAGATCCACCATCTCCTGATAACTGACTCATCAATCCTTTATGACAAGGCGACCAGGCCGCTTCACATGACAACTGCAGTTCTGTGTTAGTCACGGATATGAAAATTCATGCAGGCGTGATGAAAACGGGTTGTGCAGAATGAGCACCCAAAGAAGAGGGAGTTTTCTGAGGCGTCGGAGTAGAAACGCAATGTAAAAGTCAATTTGTCTGTTCATACTTCCTTTTCACAAGATTGTACGTTTTCATTATTTAAGACGAAGCGACGAAGATAATGGCAAAATCTGCTGCGTCTAATCCACCTCAGAGTTTATTAGCAGCCGCCTCTTTCAAACTCACTCTCAGCGACAATAATAGAAATAACACAGAGGCGAGTTTGGGGGAGTGAAACAGCCGGAAAATTGACTTCACACGGGGGTTTTGAGTCATTAATTCTGCTTGTTTTTCCCAGAGATCTGGTTTGTCATACCTGGAGTATATGTTTGCTATCATTCTTACATAGCACTGTCATGGCTGCAACCTGTCTGTTAAAAATAGTGCGGTGCATACTTATACACCTATGTACAGCTTCTGTTTTAGCTTGTTTGCCATTTTTGCCCTGCCCTGTGCTCCTTACTGGCATAGACTGTTCTGGACTGAGGGTCAAATATAAAGCTCTGAAGCTTTACAGTAAACACTAAACCTCTGAGTCTAAAGATAATCTCATACTGTCAATATACTTAAATCTCAATTCATTTTTGAGCACATTAGAACTTTCATTGTTTAATGTTCCAAATCACACACATGGGGGTGACGCTACTACAGTAGGAGGCATTCAGACACAAACACACATACTGTATATTGTGATAATATCATTATTGTGAGTTCTTTTGGATTACTGGGGTGACCTCATGGCTGGCTAAAGGCATGAGCCCTGTTTTTTAAAATTAATCGCTGAGGAAGTTAAGGTTAATCATTCTCTCTGATTTGGTATGTATGTGTATGTTTAAGTACTTGGATTTTTTGTGTTTTCACTTTCAAGGCTATTCTGCACTGAGATTTTATGTAAGTTACATGCTTCGCCTTTAAAACTTAAAATAAGTTGACATTTTCTACAGTAAACATTTCTATGTATTTACTCAGCTTAAAATTAGAATTAGGAAACATAAAATGTGCCATACTTTTGCAAAGATCACATTTATTTCATTATTATTATTATTATTATTATTATTATTATTATTATTATTATTATTATTATTATTATGTAATACAAATTATTTAAAATATTTTAAATTGTATATATTTTATTTAATATATTAATTATTTAAAGTAAATTAACAGTAATTGTGCATTAATGTGCAGAAGGCTATCAAAATGTACATATGCCTGTACATAGACTGAGGAATTTAAAGTAAAAGAGTTCTCTGATGTGGTGTACGTATATGTGTAACTTGTTTCTGCTGGAACTAAAGGTTCTATCTTCAATAATCACGTGTAAATATTAATCTCATCCTAATGCAAAATTATTTTAAAAAAAGAGCTTTGTGACTCTGCCTACTAAAATGCATAGTGTCAGCAGTACAGTTTGGTAGAGGTGGGGCGGGGGCGGGTTTTGACCCAGGCCCCTTATTTCCAGTGAAGGGTAATTTTAATGTCAAGTCAAGTCAAGTAATGCTACAACATACAGATACCTTTTACACAATTAAATGCTTACACCTTCATGGCAACAGTTCTTTGGGAGATCCTTTCATGTTCCAGCACGACTGTGGCCCTGTTCACAAAGCGAAGCCCATAAAGACTTGATTTAGGTGGAAGAGCTCCAGTGGCCTGTACAGAGCTGTGACCTCAGCCCAAATGAACACCTCTGGGATGAACTGGAACATCAATTGGAAGCCAGGCTTTCTTGTCCAACATCAGTGCCTGACCTCCCAAATGCTCTTTTGTCTGAATGGGCACAAAAACACCTATCTAAACAATCTAACACCTTCCCGGTGGAGAAGAGGCATCTCACTGCCTTCCCTCCCCCACCAAGCTCATATAGGTAATGTGTCCAAAAGGTTTTGGCCATATTTTGTTATGTAAAGCATGTACAGACTGTGAGATTTCAGCAATCCTATACATTTATTGCAAGCCACACTCTAATAAACTTGGGCATGACATCAGGTTAGTACAGGACATCATGCATGATGTATAATGATGCTTACAGAATCGTAGGCTACGATGCAAGAATCCATCTGAAGTGAAAATTACTATTTGTCATTGTGGACATACTCAGTCACACACACAAGGTGCATCACAACAAAATCTGACCCTCTGCATTTAACCTATCACACGTGCACACTTGGAGCAGCAGGCAGCTATCAACAGCACGTGGGAAGCAGTGTAGTGGGACGGTACCTTGCTCAAGGGAACCTCAGTAGTGCCCAGGCTGGGACTTGAACCTGTTACTGTCTATTCCCAGGAGTAAAATCCTAACCACTAGGCCCCCACTGCTCACCTTAGTAGTGAAAGTGACTATTTGTCATTGTGAACACACCCCATCACACAAAGTGCACCACATCAGCATGTGACCTCTGCATTTAACCCATTCACATGTGCAGCAGTGGACAGCTATCAACACTACCCGGCAAGCAGTGTAGCAGGACAGTACCTTGCTCAAGGGTACCTCAGTGGACTTGAACCTGTGACCTGTTGATCACATGGGTAAGTCCCTAACCAGTAAATGGTGAAGCTAACCATGTGATCAGTGTGTATTTTCTGTTCATATCCTATTGGCTGGTTATGAGACAGCAGTCAAAGTAGTAGTCACATTATGAAATGGTCATCCTACATTTCTGACACGGTCAGATTTTTGTCCATGACTATCTTTGGTCACAATGGCTGTCTTTGTTCCTCTCTCACAGTGGAACATTTTAGAGCCATGATCACGTTTCTTTGAGTTTGGTCACTTTACCAAAAATTACACAGTGTATACCTGCCACTACACCCAGCATCCTGATATGTGTGTGTGCTTATGCAAAGCCATGAAAATAATGATCAGTTGTATCTAAAAGAAGGGACCATTTCCTAGTGGTCTCTGTGTAATGCGCATCAGTTGCCATGAAAACAGCAGTCAGGTCCAGTGTGGCTTTGATGTAAATGTCAGCATAATTATACTGGAAGGTGAAACAATGACCTGTGCATCCAGAGAGTAACAGTGTCCAAAGCCACACACATACACACACTTACTACCTCTGACGGCTGCCTTTGAAGCCTGGATCCATTTTCCCCTTCTGGATGGTTCAGTGCATTTGAAGTGGGAAGCATCTCACTTTGGGTGGTAAACGCAGAAAAAAGCCAGCATTTGAAGACACACACCCGAGCAGACAGACCTTGGCAACCTCCTCCACCACTAAACACTGGCTAGAGAGAGTGGAAAAAGATCAACTTCAAAAAGCTTTATCATCTCTTTTATAGAGTGATGGACATTCCTTTTATTCAGTCCCATGCCATGGGTGATATTTTCTCTTTTTTTTGGTCCTTGTTTACATATTTGCTGCTTAGTTGCTTGGTCCAGCACTGAAGCATTGGCCTCTGAATCGCCTGTACAAATATGGGCACACATCAAACAGTGAAGGCCTGGACTGATTCGGGGGGTATTAGTAACGCATTTGATCAGGCATGGCCAATCCTCTCCTCGGGCTGTGCTGGCCACACCAATGGCCACTTGGCGCGGACACTCTCTGGATCCAGAGCACTCCTCTCCCTCTTTACAGCAGAGAAAGTAAGGGGCTCAGCTTCACGGCTGGCAAGATATCATTCCCCCACCTCTCTTCGTCTCCCCTTTTCTATTTTTCTCTCTCATCTTTTACTTTCTTTTTCTTATTGTCTCTCTCTCTCTCTCTCTCTCTCTCTCTCTCTCTCTCCCTCTATAAACACAAACAGGCATGTAGCCACACTTTTTCCCCCGCCCTCAGACAGGTTTCGTCTCGTTCTGCCAAAGCTGTGTGTTTAGCAGAATTAGCTCAAGCATTTTTTGTTGATTCAGGGGAGATTTGAGAAGATTTGGGCAAAGAAGAAAATCCACTTCTTACACGCTCCATGGAGCACAGACGGCCAAACACAAGTCCCATTTATGGTCGTTGACCAGAAACAATGGCGGGCTAAAACTGGGCATATTTGGTCGGAGATGAATGCGATGTTTACATGTTTGCATTTGAAACCCACTTTTTTTTATTCGCCTTCCTCTTCTTCTATCCAGTTCTTCGGGGACCTCGAGATGGAGCATCTTTTGGCTCATGTGCTTCGATCCATCACTGCTGCCTGTGAAGCAGAAGCGCTTTATGGTAATTTCTGTTCCAAAATGCGCATTAATGCACTGGAAGCCCTGCGCTGCATCCCAGCCACTGCAGCCACATTTCCATTTTAAATAGATGTTAATGGGAAACGCAAGCCGAGGCCTTTGTTTACTTGCTTAACTTTGAAGTTCCTTATGCGATCGCATAATGATTGTGACTTGCGCCTTCATGGAATGCCAACGAATGAAGTGTGAGTGTTTGTATTAGCGCAAGTGTATGTGATCGGGGTGGTGGGGGTTGGGTGGAGGGGGGCTATGAAATGTTACAATTGTACGATGAAAATGCGAACGCAGTTCACTGTGTTAAATTCTTCAAAGCATTTAGATGTTTTAGTGCCTGGAATGCAGAGGAAAAACACCCAAGCATTCGGGTGACGAACATTAAAAGGTGCCAAGGGAAGATGAAAATGAGGTACGCAATTGCCCTGGAAAAAGCCATTTTATGTTTATTTTTTGCTAAATATGTCTTTCAAGTGTTTTAAGTCAGAGGACTCCTTTGATGGAGTGTTTTGCTGCTTTCATTTAGAGGCTTCATGCTCATATAATTACCATCATTTTGAGACGATGCATAAAAATATTTTTGTGCACAGAAACAGCTTTCAAGTGTTGAAGCGTGCAGCATAGGACAGTCCCCTAATTGAGCAGAATACAGACATGGGAAATGAAGGCAACTGAATTGTTGTTAAACCTTCAGAAGATAGAAGCATTCTTATATAAATTCCACTGCACAACAAAGTGCTGCCCATTGGCGTTATGCATGGGCATTTGGTTTTCAGCAGTAATTGTCGTGCTGGTAATAATACACAACATTTGGCGGTTGCCACTTCTAGCTGAACTAATATCTGAGTCTACCTTCAACATCCTACTTTTTGTCTGCTCTGATCAGATCAATGCTTTCCTCAAACCCTTTTCTTTTCTCTGCCCATGTGAAGAATGGTCATGTGCTCATTATGTGACCAGATAACAAAAGAACATCATTAGAACCTTCTCAGAAAAGCTTTAATGCGATGGTCACCCAGGTCTGCCCTAAACCTTTGCCCTGGAGACTGACCTTGAAGCTCCAGCTACAAACTGCTACACTTGTTCCAGCTTATTGACTTTTTTGATTGACTGAATGAGATGCATTAGTGTTAGGGAAGTGGGGGGGTAGTACAAGTAAGGGCTAGATTTGTCCAGTGCTAAACTAAAGGCAGAATTTTGAAACCAAACATGTCTTGGTGGGTTGACTGATCTGGGGTAAATGGAAAATTTGTGTGTGAGTTAGATTTGTATGCCAAAGTAGTCCCTGAGCTGACTTGCAAAAAGAAACCACTCGGACATTCTGTGTGACATGCAGAAATAGTCAAAAGTAAAACAAAAACAGACTTGTTTGAAATAAAGTTCTTCAGCAACCACCAGGACATGCCATGTAAAACTCCTGGATATTTTTTATGGACAAGAAGCATGGACTTCTTAAGCTTTTTTTTAAATTCTTCTTATTTGGCATATAACAATGACCTGAAGGCTCAGATCTGTTCCTATATTTTCTTCAATTTTAATTTGTCATTGTTTAGTCAAAGTACGCTCTGCAAAATTACTTGAAATGCCCATCACTAGCACTTAAATATCATCATAGTATTTCCCCTCTCAGTGAGTGGCTCAAGGTCTAGGAAGTCTGGCACTGAAATGAGAGCTCTCTCCCTTTTTCTCCCTCTTCCTGTTCCGAGAATACATCTTAACTTATGAGGAATCTTGGCTTTAAATAAATTTGTCCTTGGTAACAAACAAGGCAGAGCAGAGGGACAAGGGCAAGAGGCTACAGGGAAGAAGTAAACACCTGATGAAATCTCTTGTCCATTGGTTCAATTGAATTTCAAAACATAAGAAAGAGGATGTTCTTGAACTTCTACAGTTATCTGGGCAGTCTCTTCTATCCTTCAACTGATCTTAGAATAAAAAAAAAAATCAAGTCTCCTTTAAAAGGCCATTCGATCCTTCTTCAGCCCATGCAGTAATAAGAAAACATATTACAACTTTGGCAAACAAGATTACTCTTGATCAATCAGGTGTGAAGTCATTCCCTTTTCTCATCATCACTTTTGGATTTAGATCTGAAATGCTGTATTGTGTCCAGAGGCAATGGAATATGAATAATGGTTTTGAGCTTTTTTCTGAAGGCTTATAAGTATCCATTTTGATATATCATATGCTTTTCTTCTGGTATAAAGGAGATAGGACTGAAAATGTGAATATAGTGTATATGTCATATGCTACAATACAGGAAATTTGAAGAATAAAAACAGAATAAATAATTGGTTTTGACTTTGCTTTCTCACCAAGAAGTAGGGCAGTGCAAATCACTATAAGATATTTTAAAGTATGTAAACCCAATTGAATATTCTTTTGGTCACTCTCTTGTAATCCAATAGCATCATCATCAGTGAATGTTCATGTCAATCATACAAATCTCTTAAGGTTCAACAAGATGGTGCCATTGTGAGTGTGCAATTACTGAGCTTTTTGTATATCACAGAATCTAAACCATAATTATATTAATTACTTTCTTGAATCCTGTAATATAGCACCTTTCTGAAGCATTAAAACAATATATAGCAAGATTCAACCAAGTCAAGTCACAGCAGCATTGTGAACAGTGCTATCCTAGTAGTTAGGATCTTGCCCATATAATTGGAGGGTAACAGGTTCAAGTCCTGGCCCAGGTACCACTGAGATACCCTTGAGCAAGGTACCATCCCACTCCATGCTCCACATGTGGATGGACTTAATGCACAGAGGATATTTTATCACAATGACAAATAGCCACATTCACTTTTATTTCTCAACTTTGGTGCTGGAAGGCCGGTGTTCAGGACAATTTGGCGAGTTCCTCACCAGTTTCTCAAACACACTGGGTTCAACTTATCTGTTAATTGCTCACTTTAGGGAGTGACCGATGAGAGAAATCAACAAATTGTGCTGAACACCAGCCTTCTTGGACCAAAGTTGCAGAATCCTGAAGTACAGCCTCCACACTGTAAGGTTAGTTTTAAAACTGTTTCAACTAAACTCGCCAAAGTAAAAAACAAAACCAGTTGATTTTACTACATATATTCAAATCAGTTAACATTTTATACATTTTTTTCATAAATTAGTCAAAGATGTACTGCTACTGTCTTGTAAAATATATTTTAGTTATGCTGAAATTAGCTTTTCTATTTGTGGGAATAAATCAGGAAATAAATATGATTGCCTAATCTTTGTTTTATTTAGCTCATCTGATTCTGAAGTTAAAATAATATAGTTGTGTTTTTGTCAATGTAGATATCTCACAGTAGGGATTAACTCAAATTTAAGGTAAATTACACCAGTTCCATTCATACAATGGGTTTGGCTTAATTACTGGCAAATAAGTTTACATTTTAGTTTGTACCCGATATTTATAAGTTGCTAGTACAGACATATTACATATGTTTGGCAAAAAACCAACATGTGTTACCACTCTCCTCTAATGTAAAAACCAAAGTAACAGTTTAAGCCTCAACACACCTTTTCAGCCCATTTCCATCATGCATGCACTATTTACATTTAATTTAAAAGAACTTTTATGGAAAACCCATTAACAGAGGTCTGCTGCCCACTGAAGGTTATCTTACTGCTTTCATGGTTTGGGGCCAGGCTGTGACAGTTTTACAGGATTTCAACCTTGATGCACTTAAAAATTAAAGTCCAGTTTGCCACTAAGTTGAAGCAAGCTGAGTTTTATCTTTATGGAAGAAGATGTTGATAGCCATGGCTTTGTTGAGTATGAAAGGGCGTGTGTATGGTAGCCTTCAACCATCTTGATTGGTGGTACTGTTGTGCAATGGAGGAGAAACCTACTATAAACTAAAACTGATTATAATGAAATCGCCCTTGACCAAGGCCAAGACTGGAATAATAAGGCTTAGGCTGCCTTGTTATGATACAGGTGCTCATATGATGCCAACATAATGGTTGAAAGGTTTTTATCATGTAGGCAAAAGTTATTTTTTAAGTTTAGAAGAACCTAAAGGTGTAAACGTTTCTAGACACAAAGCCACCCATGTTTGTATATTCAAGCCTAAAACCTGCAGTAAATATACTGGATTATAACAAACTATTGCATGTAGCACATCTGACATGTGTGTGTTTGTGAGTGTGTATGCGTGTGTGTGTGTACCCTGCATCTTACTATCATTTGCTTTATTACCCATTTGTTGAGTTGTTTATTTAGGTCTTCGGTTTTCAGTCAGTCTGCCTGACTGACTCAGTCTGTTCTTTGATGCAGAAAAGGAACCATGGTGATAAAATATTGATGTCTGTGCTTGCCTGGACTGGCTGTGACAATTTTTAACTACTGTTTAATAATTACACCGGAGATCTTTGAGATGGCATTTGATAGTAATTTACTTGGATAGATATATGTGCAGCTAGAATACATCCACCAAGTTTTAGGGCATTCAAATGTATTGTTGGTATATTCAGTCACCATAGTGAGATAAATGTCTTTCTGTTCTGTGTTTCTACCTCTAAAATAACTATTGATTCGACAGGTGAACACTTACATTGGAAAATGGTTGGAAGCAGTAATATTGAACTGGAAATCAATATTGTATACATGTGTTAATGTCAAGCAAACCTTGCTGCATTGCCATCAGACTATCAATACTTTGCCTTGTGCATATCTCAAATACAGTTCACCATGTTTATTGCTGGAAGACCTTTGCCAGTGGTTCTTTTTCTCAGCAGAACAACATCTAAAGTTCCTGCAGAATTCAATGTCCAATAACTTTCTTGAAGTTTGATTTCATTATATGGCAATAGATTACTCTAACCTCACAACCTCACATCAAAACCACACAAAATCACATTACATGGTTATTAAAGACATAAGCTATTGCAAAAGCCTGGCTGCTTTCACTCACTCAAGTAGAAGTGCAGAATTAATGTGTGGATTTATAAATCATTAAGGACTGCAGATAATCATAGATTCAGGGAGTCAGTGGCCATTCCAAAAGTGTAAAATAATGGAAAGCGATATTGTTTTTTGGTGTGAAAACATTTTTCATTCATTCATTCATTGTCCAAACCGTTTCTTCCATTTCAAGTCACAGGGAAGCTGGAACCAGGCTCAACTGACTACGGGCCCAAGGTACACCCAGGGCATCCAATCAACCTATTTCAAGCCTTTGGACAGTGGGAGTAAACCAAAGCACCCAGAAGAAACCCACAAGAACACAGGGAGAGCTTGCAAATTCAGCACAGTAAGCCACCCGTGGCCAACATGGGGCCTGAACCCAGGTCCTTCTTGCTGTGAGGCAACAGTGCAAACCACTGCACCACCATGCCACCCTAAAGAAAAAAATCATAGCAGACAGACTGGCAGACACAACAAAAACAGCTATGTTTGAGGAAAATATAACCAACTAGAAGCTTACTCAACCTGCAGTAATCTTATAGCCACCCAGATGCAAGGAGACTGAGAAGATGTGAAAAATCATATTCCAGATGCCCCCAATTTACTAAAGTAACCAGAAAAGGATGAAAGACAATCTGTGCAGCTGGACAGCTTTTGACATTTTAGTTTAAAAACGTAAATGTAGCTTTGGTACTCTAAAAATTGTCCTTAGGTGTGAATGTGTGTATGAATGTCTGTCTGTCTATACATTGCCATGTGATGGTTTGGCCTCCTGTCCTAGATGTACCCCACCTTAGGGCTGTAGTCAGCTGGGATTGGCTCCAGCTTCCCCGCAACCCAGAAATGGAAGAAACGGTTAAGAAAATGGATGGATGGATGTGTCTTTTTGTTCACTTTGGTCACATACATATATACATACAGTACAGTACATACACATATGTATTTGTTTGTTAGTTTGTTTATTTTCTGTGCTCTGTTAAAATAGTGGTCTTAATGCATTTTGTACATGTTCCTTTTCTGAATGTCTGGAAGTTGTGTTTGTTGCACTGTAATATGTTTTTAGTTATGAGGTCACAACAGATTCTTTCAGTATGGGACTTTTAAACAAATTCTTTTGATTGTAGATTTTTATAAACTTTCTAATCCCTTTTTGCTAAATCCAAAATCCTGAAACTTTTTTTTAAAGATCTTTTATCTGTGAAGTATGTTTACACTGCATCTACTCGGCCACTGCACATAGTGGCTAATTATTTCAACTCACATTGACCTCAGTATGTACAGGACATTCTGAATGGCTGCGAAAACTGGTGTAATTTTAATGAATGTCTCACTCAGCAGTGCTCTTAACACCAGTAAGCCATGTGCAAATGAGAAGGGGGAAAAAATGAAGGGAAAAAAAATGATGAAACAGGTTAACGTTTGTGATCATTGCACCACTGCCCCCTGGAGCAGACGGCAGACGGTGAGTGTTCAGTGGTGCACAGCGAGCTTCATCTGTGTATGCTCACGCTTGGCTATATCTTCTCCTGGTTTTAATATAGCCCATACAACAGGAGTGCCTCTTTTTACTTATTACTTTCCTATCCCTAGGCTAGAATTCCACCCATTTTAAACTGACTGAAGTAATCTCTCGTCTATCAGTTTGTAAAGAACCCGGATTTTTTTCAGATGAAATGTCAGCAAAAGAAATCCACAACCAAGCCCTCATATAATGCTTACTTAAATCATATTCTATCTCACCATTAATATTCAATATCATGTTTTTTTATGCTTGCTTTAAATATAGTGTGTATGTTTTGGGGGTGGGGGGTTTACAGTGACTTCAGGCTTTAAATAATAGCAGGAGCAGGTAAACAGGATGAACTCCCCGAGGCTCTCTCTCTCTCCTTTATCTCCTGTACCAAATGCAGCTTTCTGATTTATTTGTTTGGTTTTCTCCTCTATCAGCTACAGTAGTAAACAAGCTTCAGACAGGAAAATCAAAGGGCTCACAGCTGAAATGCACCATAGTCTCCTTACTGATGTAATGCTCCTTGGAAACGGCTCCTCATTTTTATTTACTGGCTCATTTTTATGCATATTCCTGCACTCCGAAACTTTAATTTTCACATGCAGTGCTGTCTGTGACTAACTGGGCAGTGACACAGTTATTGTTGATCTGGTTCTAAGATAAGCCACAAAATAAGATTAAAGAAGCTTTGATTTGAGGGATGTGCTGATTGAGCCATACAAATATATA
>JBBPDA010000039.1:16995544-17006061 GCA_037974385.1 Arnoldichthys spilopterus
GTTTCTGTAAAGCTGCTTTGTGACAACGTCAGTTGTAAAAAGCGCTATACAAATAAACTTGACTGGACTTGACTTGACTAAACTTAGGCTAGAGACACAGGGCAAGACATGAACACACAGAAACCTAAGAATGAAAAGAACCTAAAACCTAAACATGGCACATCACACACTGTTCATCATGACGTAGACTAGGGGGAACACGGCTGGGGGCAAAAACAAAGTCCATGACAACGGGTGAGTCCATGGGAACTGAAATAATGGTACAACACCGTCCCGCGGAAGCCAGGCAGCTTCTGCATTGCTCTGGCTGCAGTCTCCGGCATCGCGTTTGACCCGAAGACTTTTCGGTGTTGCGGTGACCTGGAAGCAACAAAGTTCTCCGGCGACAACCTCGTCGCCCTGGAGAGGGCAGGAGATTCCGGTGTCATCCACGGCGACCCAAAAGTGGCGACCCGGAGGGGGCAGGGACCTCTGGCATCAGCCTCGGTGACCTGGAAGCGGCAGGGTTCCCCAGTGTCGACCTCATTGACCCGGAGAGGGCAGGGGCTTCTGGCATCAGCTGCAGTGACCCGGAAGTGACGAGGTTGTCCAGCGCTGCTCCCCTCTTGACGGAATGCCCCCTGGCATTCCCCAGGTTCTGCTCTTTCCCCTGGAGCCTCGGTGATGCGGAGGCAGAGCTAGTCAATGTCGGCGACATCCAGGGGAAGCCAGACAGTGCCCTCGACATCCAGGGGGAGACTGGAAGTGCCCACGACCTCCAGGGGGAGTCAGGAAGCACCTATGACATCTGGGCAGAACCAGACTGAGAGGGCAACGTCCACGGGGAGAAAGATGAAGCACTCAACACCATAGCATAGTGTTGTGCAGTCAGTGACGTCTGGACCGAGCCCCGCGAAGGTGGTGACGTCAGGGCAGAGCTAGGGGCTGACAGCGACATCTGGGCAGAGTCAGGTGCTGACGGCGACGTCTGGGTGGAGGCAGGCGCTGACGGCGATGCCTGGGTGGATGGAATGGCGGGTGGGCTCCCCGAAGCGACCCGCCTCTGCTTGCCGGCGAAGCTTCCAATAGCCGCCGACCATGGCTCAGCAGTGGAGCAGTGATCCGGCTTGTAGGTGGGCACCTCCAAGGGTGGCAGTGGCGACGTCAGTGGCCCGGAACCGCAGCCTCGGTCCATGAGCTGCAGCCTAGCTGATGACTGCACAGCTACGCTGCGCTTACCCCTCGGAGCCCTTCTGCATGTTTGGCTGGAGATCTCCCGAGCTCTCTGGCACGGCATGGGACCGAGCTGCCGAGGTGAGTTGGCTTCGAGGAGAGACCCCCTTGCTGGCGCATGGAGCTGGGCACTCACCGCTTAGGACCTTCCCGGACGATTCGCCGGCGGAGGCTCTCTCGCCACGCCCCCTCTTGCACCTTCTGCGCCTGGGCGCAGCAGAAGATCCGCCAATGGCCTTGGAGGGGGGATTGGACTCCTCCTCCAATGTCCTCATCAGAGCCAGTCCCAACAGCCAAACTCTGGGTCGCTCTCTTCAGCTCACCCAAAGCCCTCTCTCCCCCCCAGGAGTTCCCTCCTCCTGGAGGGGATGCTCCTCATTGCTGGTTAGGGTGTGCATCAATGAGATCAGTCCCCCCAGACTCTTGTCACTGGTAATCTCCTGAACCAGCTTCAATTGGCTCAGGATCCTCTGACCCTCGGCACACTCACACCCACGGCACAACCAGCCATCCACCAAGCTCACACCCAGCTTGTAAAGTTGTCCTGCCGCTGCTGCCATGACGGTCAATCATTCTGTCACGGTCTGGGAGGTTTAAGGCAGCAAGTGCAGGCAGGACTTGATTTTACATGGATTTATTGATTAACGGAACTCAGGAACACGACAGGGTACACACAATAATCAAGACTGCAACATGTAACCACAACAACAAAGACCGACCCGGAATGGCGACACACGGGGAGGTTTAAAGGAACAGATAACGACCCACAGCTAAGGACGTACACGTAGCGGGGCTAGGACACCTGGATTCCTCACAATAGAGTAGTCTGTTATTCTAGGACCAATTTTTGTAATCAACCAAAGTCACTTAGCTTCTATGTGGACATCAGATAACAATTTTTAAAAATAAAGCAGTTTAGACTGACTTAGTTTAGGCAAGTCCTAGCCTGGTCTTACTTAACAGAACATTTTCTCTTTATTAGTACAAACAGGGAGTTTTTAGAATATAGATGAGCACAATATGGTGTTCCACATGGTTCTGTTTTAGGGTCTACTATTCTGTTTTTATTAACACTGCTACACATCACTGCTACACATATTTCATAAAACATCACATTGTGTTAAAAGTGTGACACTGTACACAGAACTGATTTTCTAAAATCATACCATGTAAGTGATACTTCACTGTCCACTCACAGCTTACCTTAAGACTTTCAAGTGTTTAAGTAGTGTGAACATCATTGTCAACTTTTAGATTAATCATTTTAAATGAAGTGCTTCAGTTAAAACAGCTAATTTTAGTAGTTTATTCTTTTTTAAAGAAAGAAATATCAAAAAAGTTATCTGGTAATACTTGTATCAGTTGTGATAATGGTATTAGAAAAGAAAAGAATCTTTAATTTTACAGATTTTAAAGCAGATTCTTAATTTTTCTATACACTTTTCCTATCTTACCCGGAAAACTAGACAGCGTTAGACAGGAATCAGCATTTCATTACGGAAGTGCTACCTCAGAGTGACATTTACAACACTGCCCTTGACATCATTGAAACATTTCTCTCTTACATAAGATGTTTTGTTTTGTAGCCTGACGTTACATTTACAGGCCTGACATTAGTCACTTAGGCTATTAAGTTGAAAGCTTTTTCCCACTACCAGTGGGAGCTAAAAACCTGTTAGAACTCAGATGCTTTGGTTCTGTTTGTTTGTCTGACAAAATATTTGTCTGATAAAATTGGGAACTGTGTTCATGAAAGTGTGTGAGAGAAATTAGTGTCCTATAGAGCAGCACAGCCCTACAGTATGTCCCATGTATCGTTGCATAGGATAGAGCAAAGTCCAAGAGCACTCATTATACTTCTATGAAGTACAGACCTGTAAGCTTTAGGTTTAGGTTTTAAGGTTTTAGGTTAAGCTTTAGGTTTGTTGCTTCTCCTGCTCTTTGTGCCAACTCAGCTTTTCCTGATATTCTGCTTTTGCAAACCTGAAACTTGTCTGCTCACCAAACTCTTAACAACAACAAAGGACAGCTGAAATGTGTTCCCATGTTGGAGGTCTTTATAATTTCCATTTATTGGTTGTTGTTGTGAACAAGTTTTACAGTGCTCCATATTAACCTTTGGCATTCACAGCTCTGCATCCTTTATGTTCTATCCATATTCCACTCAAATAAATTAAACATTGATTTGCATCATGTATGAATGCAGGTCAAAGGAGTTGCCCAATAGCTCTGTTCTTTTTAAAGTAAGTGTAGGAGGCATGAATTATTTCAGTCTGGCTAAAATGGTCAAAGATGTATTAGCTGCTTCAGACTGAGAAAGACTCTCATCTAGTACTGCTGGATCTCAAAGCAACTTTTGGTACATTCAGACATAGTTTAATTTACTTAAGACCAGTGGACTTAATGGACTTAAGAACCCAGTGGGTTAATCAGACAAGTCTCTGACATAGTGATTCTACTGTAAATGTGGACACTACCAATGTAAATGGACCTAGATTTAATATGGTGTTCCACAAGCCTCTGCCTCAGGGTCCTTGCTGGTCTCAAATTTACTAACCCCTGCAACACATAATGTTGCCTACTACCTATATAATCATGACACTCAGGTGCGCATGTCAACTCAGACAGTTTGAGCGACACATTTAAACATACCTACACCAAGAATGTCCTCCTGGTAAATTCAGAAAAAAACATTGCTTTTGGTTTAGTCCACTTGAAATAAGGCTGCAGATTTTATCCTTGACCTTAATGATTTTTTCAGTGCAAAAAAACAAGCTGGGCCCTTGGCCAAAAACGTGCAATTCTTGATGTAACCCCAGACCCAATTTTATCAGTTGAATCCTAAATAAAATCTCCAAGGCTGCATTTTTTATGTGGGAAACCTCCAAAATAACAAATATCATATTTTGAGATGCTAAGAAATCAGTAGATATCTTTTACATTAGACTGTTGTGTTACCCAGTGGCTGCCCTCTTGCCCCTCCAAATAGACTCTATCTAGTTCAGAATGTAGCAATCAGGGAGCTCACTAGAAAAAGGTTTGACAGCATTACTCCAATTTTATTCAGTATGCACTGGTTTCCTGCTCAGTATTGTATTGACTACAAAGTCTTCCTTGGTGATATTTAATGCTATTAATGCCCTGGCATATTACTGATCTGCTGAAGTACAATAGCTTATCCATACCACTTCTAGTGGTTTTTAGAGGGCAAAAATGTGATATTGCTTGAATTTTTGCCAGTGACATAGACTTGCTCCAACAGTCTATGTCTTTTTAATGGATGGCATAGCAACAACCAAGCTGAGAGGATGGTTTCATCCAGAAATTTCCGAATAAACTTTAAATGAATGAATTTGTCCTCTACTTGTATTGTGTGCATTTCCTAAAGCAGTTCAAACTGGACTATGAACATCTGAGCTATATGCTAGAACAAAGTTTCAGCTCCTGAATGAGGCTCTGTGCTGCCTTCACTTTTCCAGAATAAAAGGTAGCCTACAAATTTTGTTAAGAGCAAAGAATATCTTTGTCACTTAAGGGAATTCTGTCATGTGCCTTTGTTCTTTTTTTAAGCAGGATTTTTTTTAAAAATGCAACATGTGTGGTGTGCTTTGTTTTGCCTGACATACAAAGTGCATTGTTATCCTCTGAACCATCCTCTAGTCTCCAAGGCCAGACATTCGCCAGAGTACAGTTCGCTGCACTCTTGTCGGCAAGGTTCCTCTCTCCTTGTTGACACTTAATGTGCTTAACTGAGGGCATCACATAGAGAGAACTCCGCTAGGTCACAGAGACAAAACCAACTGTTCGTTTCCCATTCCAAGCACACACAAAACATAAAGGTTTAGCTTGTAGGTTTACAGCTACTGACTGTAGCCCATCTGTTGTGGCACCGGGGGGTTAAACGGGCTAAGAGCATGCCACAGAGGAGCACCTTTGGTTTTTTTGAATGGCAAGCAAAGCTGAGCTTTAAGTGATTAGATGGAAGTGCCAACTTTCAATACAATTTTTGCACCATTTTTAAATGAATTTGTAAAATATAATGTAATGTAAAGTCTGTTAGTTTTTTCTCCTTGATGTATGTAATGAAACCTTCCTGCTTTTGCATGAAATTAACTTGAATTTGTTTTAATGCCTTACTTTTTCTATCCTGTTGTTTATCCTCTTGAAACTACAGTAACTCTAAAGTGTCCGGTCACATAGTGATGTCAGTTGTAAAAAGTGCTGTAAATGTAACTAACTTGAATTAGAATAGTCAGATTTACCTTCGCTAGACACAACTGTTACAAGATACTTAAATCAACAGCTTGTTTTTAGAATGGACACGTTCCATGCATATTTTTGCTTTTTTCCTACATTTGACCACTTTGCATAACTATGATGTTTAGCTGCAGCAGATATTTGCACCTAGCCAGTGCTGAGAACTTCAAATAATACACAATATAAAATAGATATTGTTTGCACGTCGTTGCTACTCTTGGAAAAAATAGGGCTCCTCACAGTGCAAATTATCAATCACCCTTTACTTCAGTTTTTTTTTCTTCAGTTTTATATGTATAGTGCATTTTACAACTGACATTGTCACAAAGCAGCTTTACACAGTCCAGGTCCAAGCCCTTAATGAGCAAGCAGATGTCGACAGACATGACCCTGACCAGATGTTATTTGGGGGGTGTCCATTCACAGTGGCACCAACATGTTATTGGCATGTATCGGGTGCAGCAGCATTGCTTGGTCTTTCAAAAAAGTTTGCAATTACTGGACAGTTTATTAGAAATCTTTGTAGATCCCCCTTATAGGCATAGATTCTACTTAACTTTATGCAGTTTGTGTCACTTCCAGCTTCCAGTTTTTTTATCACTGGTCTGTTTCTGTCTACAGGTCATTGCTGTGCTGAGAATGATCCACCAACTAAGTAAAATCTGAGTGTACCTGTGGCACTGCCTTTAAAATCATGGACAGGATAGGGGGTAATACACTTTGCAGTAACAGTGAAGTAAAAGTGACTATTTGTCATTGAGAACACACTCAAGAACCATGTGACTTCTGCATTTAACCTATCACACATGCACACGTGGAGCAGTGGGCAGCTATCAACAGCGCCCAGGGAGCAGTGTAGTGAGATGGTACCCAGTGGTACCCAGGCCTGGACTTAAAGTCGCATTCTTCTGTTCCCAAGAGCAATGTCCTAACAACTAGGCCACCATTGCCCAGATGGACTAAAGTAAGTGTTAATGTACAAAGTGCACCTATATAGCAGGTGTATATGATCAAATGGCCAATCAGTGTAGGTACCAGATTTCTTAGATCTTGCTTTGCTTATTTGATGGCATCATCACGCAACACAGAATTTAAAAACAGGTACTGACTAAAGTGAGCATTTAAGAAAGATCAAGACCTTAAAAAGTTCTTAATTTTCTCTATGGCCCTGCGTAACCTGTAGAAACTTTTTGCAAGTCCAGTCCTTGCCTGTATCAGCATTTATGTATGGGTGGTTTCTGGACAAATCAGCAATGACAGCATGCACTTCAAAGCACAACTGGCATGACATCAAAGCTGCTTTTTTTTCATTCATTGTTGAGCAGTAACAAGCCCTTACCTGATCTCTGTGCTATGGCTGTCCCAATGCCCCTCCAGTCCACTCTGTTTTATTCTCTCTGTTCATTAATCGCTTTCATATCTCTCCCCTTCTTCAGTGTATAGTCTCCATGCTCTTTCTCTTTCTTGCTTGTTCTTGTTCGCACCATGGAGCAAAAGCCTCAAAACATGCTTGAGGGCTCTCTGCCCCCATTTTTCTTTTTTTATCCAATGATATTACACTCTCTCTTTCCTTTGCCCTCCTGACTAATAATAGTTTTTGAGGACTAAGAGGTCATGTTGATAAATAATGTAAACTCTTCCAGCCCAAGTATGTGTTTTATTGAAGTTTTTGAAGGCAATGTGGAGGAGGAGATGCTTTCCGTGGCAGGAGCGTGTATGAACACATACAAATGTACATGCAGATGGACCCACACACATACACACACTCTCATCTCCTTTAGTGTGGTGGAAGCCCTGGATGTTTCTTGTGGCTCTTTAGAACTATCTGAGATGTTGCGTCCTCTTCTCTAACCATGTGGAAGCGCTCAGAGATGCTTTAATATGCAAATGTGAAGCCCTTCAAGGTCTGTATAAAACCCACCACTTGCGCTCTTTAGCTCTGAAGTGAAATTCTTTGGCAAAAGCCTAAACTGCCAAACACACACACATACATCCACATACTTTCATTGGCTATAAGTGCCTTCTTTAGCAACATAGGATCCAGAAATTACTTTTTGGACCAAGTGTGATGGGAGAGGGGAAAGCAGAATAATTTGCGGAGCAAAGCTGGGAACCCATAAGTTAAAGCAGTGCTATTATTACATTGTTCTTTGTTTTTGTAATAAGGACACTGTTACATTGTTCTACATATAACTGATACATTGTTTTAAATATGAAAATCTTTCTTCCTCCCCTTCTCTGTCTCTCTCTCTTGCTCTCTCGCTCTCTTTATTTATTTATTTATTTATTTATTTATTTATTTATTTATTGTCCACATTTTAGGATTTTTACCAAACTAGCTCAAATAAAAACTCACCAACCTGAAGCTAGTTTTTCTTTTTATATTTAAATGCCTGGAAAGTTTTTCTCTTGTTTATTACCCTGTAACTATTATTCTTTACTGACATATCATTTAGTATTATAATTGCTAATTATTTTTCTTTTGCTCCCTTTTGCATGCCACTTAATTGTTTTATTGCTTCACCTTTATTTAACCATTCACTTTGTACAGACATTCTAATCAATGGCAAGTTCAAAAATGTATACAAAAGAAAAGATTGCACTTAATTATAGGCAATTGAAACACAACATCACCAACTAATTAACTACACACATGCATGCACTGAAACACCACTTGGAATGATTATAATGGAGCTGGCAGAGAATCCTGGGAAAAAATGGAAATGATACAAAGAAGCTGCACAATGAGGGACTGCCAATATGCCAGTTTGACAACATTTTGGTTTTCATCCAGATGAAGGTAGAAAACCACAGGATGTTAACAGGGTCAAATGATGTATAGTTATCATTATATATTAAGTAATATCAGATGTTTGCCCAGTTGGAAATGATATCTTAATTATATTACCACAAGAGAAAACGCAGGTTGTAGGGTAAGGCTCTGTAAATTTGGATTACAGTGATATTGTTAATCATGAGGACTCTGCAGGTGATAATTGTCTGTTTATATTTTCATTATTGCAGAGGCTTAGTAAGCATTTTTAATAAATTGTCAGTATACTTTATTAACATTTTCTTTACACTGTAATATATGAGCTGAAAAAAAAAGTATCAATTCAGCTGCATGTAGAATAATCTTCAGACAAATGTAATATTTATTGTTTTTTTTTTCTAATTGTGGATACAGTCAGTACTTAAAGAGCACAGACTGCTTACCTGGTGCAAAAATGGTTGTTTAAGGTTTTGATAGTGTTTAAATTGGGCGAATTATATGAGGTTTGATAACAAAAGAGAGTAGAGTGTTAACTTGTGACTGCAACTAAAATGTGTGATTGTTCCTGTAGCTTGGAAGTCACTTTGGATAAAAGCATCAGCCAAATGAATAAATGTAAATGTATTTTTGCACAGTGATGACCTAAAAATGGTAATGTATAAAAAAGAGAAAATTAGGGATGCACCAACGTAGAATTTGAATGCCAATGGTGATATCCATTATTTTACATATACATATCTGCCGATGCTGATACAAACCATAATTTAAAAAAGGCAGAAATTGGGATGACATCTGCCTGGATAAGAAAGATCTAACTTGTACATATCTTGCATTTATTTCTATAGCTCAATTAATGCAAAATTACATATCGTTCGGAAATATATGTAAAATCTAAACATCTGTGTGATTGCGATATAATATTTTCCAGGTAATACCTGCTGATGCCGATATGATCCTGGTATCATCGTGCATCCCTGGTTTTGGCTCCTTGACAATGCAGTGCGAAGAGCAAAAAATAACAATAAAGTGGTGAAAAAATTGTACTAAAAAGATTAAAGATTCATCAGGGCGGCATATGTAGGCCAGTGGTGATATTTATGTGCATATCTGCTGATGCTGATATTTGTTTCCAGTAAATACCTGCCAATATCAATATGATTCTGAAATGATTGTGCATATCTATGTCTAATATGGTTCTAAAATTCCAAAATTAAGAAGTAATTCTACATAATTTCCATGACTGATTTCATGTATTTGTGATTTAATTATGATTACATACATATTGCAGACTGATTCCTCATGCTCAAGCTATCAAAGCTTGTTTTTGACTCTATGAACATAAAAAAGATTCTTAACACTAAAATATACCTCTCATCGTCTTGCATGCTAGAGTCGAGCTGATAGCATACACTATTATTTTAATTCATGGTCTATTGCTATCTCCACAATACCCTAATTATCTGTTTACAAAGACTGTATCTCACCTGGGAGCGCAGTGAGCAAGAGGTGTGAGTGAATGGTTGAGTGCGTGTACTAATAAGAGGGCGCAAACAGAATACTTAAGTAAGACTGCGCACAGGGCTCATGCAGTGTGGACTGGCTTTCGTCTAACGCGCGGCTAATAATTCACTATCCCCAATCAATGATTCACACACTCATTGAGACACACTGCAGGTACACTGTCAGGGCTTGTTGCTAGTTTGCCATGGTCAAGGGTAATTTTACCCACTGCAATGCACTGTGGGTTATCAATTCCACTTTGAGTGTGACAATTTCATGAATCATTGGAGAGGTGGATGAATTAAAGCTGTAATCCTTTCCCACCAACTTGTACTTTCTTGGGCTTATATTTTATGCATTGCTGATAATCTGTAATGTATCTTCACAAAAGAACCAACTGAGCAGTGTGATAATTACTCTGGGTTTGGCCCAACAGAGCACTATGGGGGAAATGGGATTTTTTAAATGGTCACTCTCCAGTTTAATGAATAAATCTGACGAAATATTTATTTGACGTGCCATTTTATGTGCAAGTAAACATGAGAGAGAAAGAGAGAGGGAGAGTGAATGAGAGAGAGAGAGAGAGAGTGTTTGAGAGAGAGAAATGGAAAGATAGAGAATGAAAGAGCCTCCTACAAAAGTACAAGGACAAGTGTATGTGTGTGTGTGTGTGTGTGTGTGTGTGTGTGTGTGTGTGTGTGAGAGAGAGAGGGAGAGAGAGAGAGAGAGAGAGAGAGAGAGAGAGAGAGAGAGAGAGAGAGAGAGAGAGAGAGAG
>JBBPDA010000039.1:17006161-17041938 GCA_037974385.1 Arnoldichthys spilopterus
GAGAGAGAGAGAGAGAGAGAGAGAGAGAGAGAGAGAGAGAGAGAGAGAGAGAGAGAGAGAGAGAGAGAGAGTGAGAGGAAAAGAGAGTGAGAGAGATGTAATAGCAAAGCATGGAGTATAAAGTACAAAGTATCAGGGACTTCACTGTTGGGTGAATTGGGTACAGATTGCACACATACTAAAATAAAGGTGGCAAATGAGTTTTTTGATTCCCTAAATCTAGCCAACTAAGATTTTTCACAAACCATTGGCAAAAAATAACTCCTACCAACCAATCATCATACCACACTTAGCTCACTAGTTTGAAGGAACATCCTTTGGGGTAAGCCTGGTGGTCTGCAAACTCTGCTCTAAAGGTCCTTTCAAAGGATCTAAAGAATCACTTTTTCTAGCATTTCACTCAGGAACCATTTGACAGAAGACATTTTATTTAATATATATATATATATATATATATATATAAATGCAGAGCAATTTTATGTGCAAACATGATTTTCAGTTTGATTTTAAGTTGTTATATAGGATATTTTCCAAAATGCAATAAAAACAAACATCTACATATAAATTCACATTAACCTTTTCTTTAATGAATGAACTACAAAGAAAAGGTTTTCTACAGAGATAGTTTTACTGACCAACTTAATTATATTTTGAAAATATTTATAAATTTAAAATTTAGACCATAACTGAAGTCTTGTATCAAATAAGAATGAACAACATTTCCAATTTTAAACCTACTGCAATTAGTCTCCTCAGTTCCAAAATGATTAAAAGCATGTTATTAAATAAAAAGGTAATGTAAGACAATGATAAATATTCCTCTCTCACAACTTTTTGTTGAGTGCATAGCAGCCAATTTTTTTTGTACTTTTGTCAGTTAAATAAAGGTTCAAATGACTTTTTATTACATTTTGCGAACACCTTTGGGTTTGTATTTTATTTTTATTGTAATTCATCATATGCTTTTTTTCAATTCCAGTATCCAACCCTCTCTGAAGCAGCTCTGAATCCAGTGCTGCCTCAAAGTCTAGCTTAAAGACAGCTTAACTCGTTTTCTCTCTGTAGTGCAATTATATCTGTGGGTGTAATTGTTACCAGTCTTCCAACAGGCACATGCTCAAATTTATTGGGGCCATTAAGACGTATAATGGAGAAGAAGCTGCTCACTTTGCGTCGGCCTCACTTTTCCAAATAGAAATAGCAACTTCTCTTTAATGTGCTGTCATCCAGATAGGAGAGGGAAAAATATTTAGAAGGAGATAAATGTTTTCATTGTAATTTTAATTAAATTGCACAAGCTGCAACAACAATCTTAAGAGGTGCTATACATCTCCACCGTACCAATTAAAGAGCCATGATTGCTGCGAGTTTCGAGAAATAAGCATCTGCATTATTATCTGGAGGTGAAATTAAGGCAATATACTTAAATGTATCTAATTCGGCTGATAGAATTGCATTACAGCCCCAGGTAGCATATTGTTATTGCTGTTTGAAGATGAAAAGCTTGAGCTGTCAAAGCATGGGACGGCAGCTTAGAGGTGCTCTCCATAAAAAAATTATTAATTAATACTTTTTTTTTTAAGAAAAAAAGCATGCAGTTTTCCAGTGAATGTTATCTGAATTTGCAGGCTATGCTTTTCATCTTAATTAGAGAGCAGTGTTTTAACCTAAATGCTATGCTCCAAGTTCAAAGGTCTGTGCATATTCATACAATTACTACAACCTGTTACAACATGGCCTGCAGCTGTGTACAACAGGAACAGGTCAAAGGCACAAAGGTGGTCAAATAAATAGAAAAATAGAAAAATCTTACAGCGATCAGCCATAACATTAAAGCACCTCCCTAATAGTGTGTAGGCCCCTCTGAGGCATGGACTCCACAAGACCTTTGAAGGTAAGCTGTGGTATTTGGCATTAAGACATTAGCAGCATATCCTTTAACCTATGAAGTAGGGCCTCCATGATCTCACATCTCACAGACGCACAATCAGGGATCTAGAGAATTTGGAGGCCAAGTCAACACCTAGAACTCTTTTTCATGGTAAAAGAGGTCACTACTATTAGGCAATAGTTGCCATGAAGAGGTGTAATTGGTTTGCAACACTGTTTTGGTAGATGGTTTGTGTCAAAGTAACATGGAGAACATTACCCAGCACATTACACTGCCTATAGCAGCTCGCCATTTTCCCATATTACACAGTCGCGCAATCTCTTCCTCAGGTAAGCTACGAACACACCTGGCAATTCACATGAAGTTAAAGAAGATATGATTCATCAGAGCTGGCCACCCTCTTTCATTGTTCCATGGCCAAGTTCTGATGCTCATGTGTCTGCCTTTGGAAGTGAACAGGGGTCAGCATGGGCACTGTGCCCTGACTCCACAACCTCATAGACAGCAAGCTGCAATGTACTTTGTGTGGTTCACCCTACCTACCTTTAATTATGTTTCCAAGTCTTGTTTCTCTAGGAGAAGAGGAGGCTTGCCTGTAATTTTCAATAACAAAATCAAAAAAAGAACTTAGACCTATAGCTGTTATATTTTTTTGAATATCTTGCTTTTAAATTACCTATTTTCATAACCGCATTGCTACTCTACCACCCACCTAAACCCAACATATCATTTCTCTCTGAATTACCTGAGTCTCTCCTTTTTACAAGCTTACCTTCTCCTCACTTGTTGCTAGTTGGAGATTTCATTATTCATGTAAATGTAAAGGATAAAAGAAATATGTTTTTATTTTCCTTATTTCTCTTATTTCACATAAAATCCTCCTTCCAAATCAATCAAAATATGTATTGTTTATATGCTGTTCAATAACCATCGTAGTTAGTGCTTTAATTTTGATTTTTGTGAAGACCTTATTGACATCGGGGCATGTACCTATTTTCAGTTCGCAGTTTCGCGCTGGGGAAAGCGAGTGGTAGTAAAAGGGGAGACATTCATTTTGTGCTGTACAGGCTCATCTCTTTTAATGTGTAAGGGGTGGAGCCCCTTCATGGACATTAGGGGAGATGTCTCCCACTGGTGCCCGGAGCTGGTAAACCCAGCATTAGCCCTCAAGTCCAAGGGTCCACAGCTGTTGTGGATCAAAGGACTAATTGTGGGAATTACATTAGCTCCGGGCAACCAGAGGGAGGTTGACCGAGCATTCTCCTGTGGTGATACAGTATCTAGTTTTCTCAATGGTACCTTGTGCCGTGTCTTGTCTATTGTCTATTCCAGTATTTAGAACCTTGCCTTGGGACACACTTGTGGATTCCTGCATTGCACCGCCTGTTCCCGTTTGACCTTTGCTGCCCTGATCACGAGCCTCCACTTGTTCCTATGCTGCCTGTTTGTTCTTTAATAAACAGTGACTTTAACTTTACCCGCATCGGCATCCAGCCTCTCTATCTCCCTCACCCATGACATAATGCAGAATAAAACTCCAGTCACTGGCTGTGAGCGATAGAGTCCCTCATTGGATACACAATACAGAGTGAGGTTTAAGCAATCGGTGGTACATTTGTAACTTGTAATATTGTTCTTTGTTTACTTTTTCATGTAGTTAATTCTAAGGTGACATATGTAAAAGGGGAGGACCAAATGGATCCAGTGAGTGAGAATATTTGAAACTGGCAGATTTTCTAGTGAGGTACCTCTCACAACAATTGCAACTAGGAGAAATGTCACCTTAAATTCACCCATGTTTTATTCTACCCATGTGTCAGACCATGATGCAGGCTAAACCTCATTGAATCCTTGTTCAACTCTTTCAGAACTTAATGACCCAGCCTTACTTAACCTACACATTGCCCATCAGATTTGTCAGACATTAATGTCATCTAGGCCTACTGAAACTAAGTGTTGTAAAGGGAAATCATAGTTCCTCACAGGCTAATTTATATGTGGGTCAGGTGGTTACAGATGCACCAACATTCAATCTGTCAGGGGTTAAATTAGTTCTCCAACAGATGTGAGAGAACCCCCCCCCCCCCCCTTCATCTTCTGTGGAGAAGAATCTGACAGGTTTACAATACAAAAGTGGGAAGAACTCATGGACACATACCTGAGAAAGCACTGTAGATTCTGTCAAAATTAATGGGGAAAGCTAAGGATATAAAAAAGATAGCCCTTCATAGCAACCCTTTTCTTAAGCCAGCTGACAATCCAAAAGTGATTTTTGATGTTTTGAATCAACACTTTAGTGAGATCAAATATTCATGCATGTCTTTAGCTGATTTCAATAAGATGGTGCCAATAGCAGGGGAGTACTGGGTGTGCTTAAATAAGGCAGTTGATGCAGCACAGGAGAGCTTAAGATGGTTGGGACGGCAGATTGAGGATCCCTGCCAAGAAACCGTAATGATGTTCATGAAGTACTGTCCTGACACTGCTCTCTCCACAGTTTTCAAGTTTAAATCACCCGATAAGTGGACTGCAAGCAAGATACAGAAGCGTCACAATTGTTATCAGACTGAGCTGAAAATACGTATGTTGGTCAATGCAAGATGTTTCCGTCCTGCAAAACATGCCACTGTCCATGTTCAGACACCCGAGTTGAGTAATACAGTGCTCAAACCACACATTCATAAACCCCCAGAGTCATCTGATGTTGTAATTACATATGCCTCTCAGACAACTGTATGAAAATCCTTGTCCGTTTACCCAGAATAACCAGATCGCATCTAACCAGTCCCAATCAGACCAGTTAGCTGTGAGGTGATGCAAAAGTCTGCAGGTCTAATGAGCATTCCACTCTTGCCCATTGCAAATCACTGCGACTGTGCCTGACATGTTTCCAACCAAGACATATCAAAGTAAACTGCACAAACCATTCAACCAGCAGAACCCCTCAGATAAAGCCAACTTCAGAGCCACACCCTTTAAACTAAAACACTCACGTTCAAGGGGGGATGACATGGGCAAAGATGAATAATCCTTCGAAAGTGATGATCTTGAATCATGTTATGAGAGGGGCACCAGTTGGCACTAAGGTAATAGTGCAGAATGTACAGAGAGTTGATTTGATGCTCTTTAGTTGCACCAGTATGTGTAAACAACCAATTTCAAATAAGAGGAATGTTAGATTCAGGGTCTATGACATGCACTTGCAGTGAAAAGGCAGAATTGAAAATGCTGAACCAGAATGTACTATCTGGTCCCAAACCGCTCAAACAAGATGTAGTACTAGTTGGATGTGGGGGGAATCTTAGCAGACCAAAGTGCACGTACCAAGTTGAGTTGAAAGTTCATGGGGAAAGTTGCATTGTACCAGTCCTTGTAGTGCCTGGCCAGAAAGTAGCCCACAGACACCTACTGGGTGTAACCAATTTTTGGACCTCATGGCAAATACATTTAGATGGAGAGGTGATGACCTATTAGACAAGATAGGGACTGTTAAGCTGCAACAGTCAGTCACCCTGCTGGCAAAACAAGAATATCTGGTTTGGGGGAAATTACCAAGCAATATTTCCATGTCATTACGCAGTACAGTTGTGGTCAAACTCATGTCCTATAAGACCATGCCATGTGACATAATTGTTGGCCGCATTGTCACACCATTGTGGGGTGATTGATGGATACCCATGAAAATAACTAATCTTTCTGATAAGCCTGTTACCCTCTGGAGAAATTGCAAACTGCCAGACGTATCTCCTTGTCTTGCAGTTGAGGATTTTTGAGCTTTTCCAAGGAGTTAATTAGGCTAAAATAGCCTCATTGTAGATTAAGTCTCTGCCAACCAGTTTACTGAATCTCAAAGAGCGATTGCAAAATGTTGGTTTTGATGATCTTGACATTGAATCTTGCCATATTGTCTTTGCAGCTAAGGAAAACTTGGTCCAGCTACTTGAGAACTACCATGATGTATTTTCCAAACATGCCCTACACTGCGGAAAAGCTAAAGGTTTTGTACATCGCATCAGACTGACTAATGAATGGCCCATCTCACTTACCTATCGTGGGTTGCCCCCAGCTCACTACCTGAAGCTCAGGCAAGTGCTTTCAGAAATGTAACTGCAGGGTATAATCCACAAATCAGTAAGTAAGTATGCTTCACCATTAGTTTTGGTCTGGAAGAAGGATGGTAGTCCCAGAGTGTGTACTGACTTTAGGTGGCTAAATGCGAAGACCAATAAAGACGCACAGCCGTAACCACACCAGGCAGACTGTTTGGCAGCACTAGGTGGAAATGCATTTTTCAGCACCATGGACCTGACATCAGGTTTCTATAACATATAATGGCTGAAGAAAACAAAAAGTACACTGCATTTGCAACTCCCGTTGGCTTGCATGAGTATAACAGAATGCCACAGGGGTTGTGCAATAGTCCCACATCATTCATGGAAATGATGCTAAGCATTTTTGTCTACCTCAATCCCAGAAACGATATACAGCGCACAGTGGGATGGATTATCTTGGCAAAGGAGAAGTGCCCACTAACATAGATTTAGACAGATTTGTAAACAATATTTAAGAGTGATGGGTCCTTTGTGTATGTAGAAAATGTTTCAAATCTTTGAGGTCAGCTCATTAAAAATGGGAGCAAAAACAAAAGTGTTGCATTTATATTTTTGTTCAGTGTATATATTGAATTAGCCTAAACTTGACTCCTGTGAACAAAGATGGGTATCCAAACTGGCATACATATTTGAACTTAAACATATAGCTGGTAACAAGAACACTATTGTGCACATTGAGCCAAGATCCATTCACAAGAACAGTCAGTTGCAGACTTGTCACTGAACTTTATGAATACTTACTTGCAGAAGCTGAAGGGGTAAATGAAGACATTATTCAGGACTTAAAGTCCAATGCCTTCGAAGCTCCTCTCAGTCCACCCCTGTGGGTTCCTTTGGTGACAGTGTAACCATCAAAGCTCAGTTGGACCTACATGAGCACTGGGATGCAGCAGCCAAGCTTAGGGCATAACAGGCTGTCCAATCTCTTCAGGGTCTCATGCCACCTAGTCATTTTGACATTCCTGTTATCACATTAGATGAGCTCCAGCAAAGTCAGAAGTTTGATCCTTTCATTAGGGGCAAACAAGAACCCTGTACCTTGCACGACAGTGTATTTTTTTGGGGGGCTTAAAATTGAGAGTTCTCACGTATACGCCCCTTCGTGTTCCCATGTGTTTATGTTTTGAGATTCCTCGTGTTCGTATTAGCCACACCCCCGTCAGCTGTTTCTTGTTATACTTCACTCCCAATCAGCTGTCAGTAATTTAGTGTTCCTATTTAAGTTCTTGTCTGTCCATTGAGTCCTTGTCAGTTGTCTTGTATGTACCTATGTACTATGTCATGGTCGTGTCCTGTCCTGCCTGTGATTACTCGTGTTTATATTCTGTTTTTGAATCAGTCTTTTTGTTTTATCTTTATTAAATCTTTATTATCATTAGAACGCTGCGTTTGCTTCCTAAAACGACCACCTATCGTTACAAGAGTGATGTTAGGGAGTATGTTGGCAAAGTATGCATCTTGCCAACAACACCAGAGCCATCTTCTAGAGCCCCTTCTGCCACAATGGAGTTAGTTTGTTTGGATTTCTGGAGTGCAGAGGACAGGAATCAGTGGACGGTAGATGTCCTTGTCATGACAGATCATTATACAAAGTTAGCCCATGCTTTCCCCTGTCAAAATCAAACTGTAAAGCAAATTGCTAGGAAGTTATGGGAGCATTATTTTTGTGTGTATGGATTCCCAAAAAGAATTTTGAAAGTGCACTTTAAGCAGAGTTACTAAGGCTATCTGGTGTCTCCAAGTCCCACACCACAGCATACCACCCCATGGGGAATGGCAGAACAGAGAGATTCAACCATACTCTAGGTAGTTTGATTCGCTCTCTTCTGCTGAAAGAGAAACCTAAGTGGCATAAGTGCACATAACGTGCTGCAAAAGAACAGGACAGACATGCAAAGAACTAAAACAGAAGAGTAAAAGGCACACATCTGAATATAAGGAACAAAGTACTAATTGCTAACAAGGTTGAAAGAGGCATAAGGAAATTAGCTGATGAATGGGATCTACACAATTACAAACAAGAATCCTCAGACTCATATATATGAATTGGTGGAAAGTTAGCCAGAAAAGTTAGGCAATAGGAAAGTTGTGCACTCGCAACCCTATCCTAGACATCAGTTTCCTGCCAACAGAATCGCTGGATGATGGGATGAGTGAGCGGACAAATGTCACATGTTCAGAAGATAAATTCAGCACTGACATCTGATGTTCCTATACCTGAAGTATCGGCTGAGTGGACTGGATGATTCCGAAACAATGGAAAGTCAGATTCCAGTTATAGTTTTGTACTAATCGAACAAGAGGGGTCTTTCACAAACAGTTCTGATAGGATCAGTTTAAGTTGTGATGCAGACTCAAACACATCAGATACAGTTTCATGTACTGACCCACTAGTGTACTCTACTTCTCAAACACACATCCCAATGGACACACAAGGTGTTATGACTCACACAGGCAGAGTTGTAAAAAAGGTTAGTTGTTTGATAGAGTGTGTCACAAAGACATTTTAAGCTTCAGAGATTTACTAGCATTATTTCAAAGAAGTCTCAGTCATTTTTTACTATGTTCTAGTGTAGTGTTTTGGGGAACGTTTATTCCTTTTTTTCTGGTCATGATTTTGGCTAATGCATGTTAATTTGGACTAGGGGTGAAATATGGACAGGGTATTTTTTATGGTGTACAAGGCATCATAATATTCTAGAGTGGTCTAAGGACTGATCAACCTTTTGCAACCTTTGAAAGCTACCAGGTAGCTTTCTTACTGAAATATTGAGAAGGAGATTCTTAGTAACCCTGTGTCAGTGTTTGGTTATTCAGACCAGTGTGGATGACTTTAGTGAAATTCCAGGGGAGGTGAAATGTAAAGAATAAAAGAAATACGTTTTGTTTTCCTTATTTCTCTTATTTCACATAAAACCCTCCTTCCGAATTAAGCACTCTTAATATTCTGTAAGTATGTATTGGTCATATGTTGTTTAATGACCATCATGATTAGTGCTTTTATTTTGAAGCCTGGGTACTTTTTGTGAAGATGTTATTGACACCAGAGCGTGTTCCTATTTTCAGTTTGCAGGTTTCGCGCTGGGGAAAGTGAGTTGTAGTAAAAGGGGAGACATTAATTTTGCGCTGTACATGCTCATCTCTTTTTATGCAGAATAAAACCCCAGTCACTGGCTGTGAGCGCCACGATTCCCTCATTGGATACACAACGCAGTTAGGTTTAAGCAGTCGGTGGTACAGTGGTGGATCGCAGCAACCCCGGTTGGTCCTTATTGACTGCTTTCACATTACGCAGCAAGTAGATTTTCCTACCCATGATAAAGGTCACCCTTGACCCATTTCTCTTCCATACCTGTACTAAAAACTTCACTCTTTCCTGTTTCCACTTTCTGATCATAAGCTCAATCTGTTTACAGTCCCTCGAGCTACAGTGCCCAATGTTCTTCTAACTGAATACCTTGATATAGCCTTTATGAAAACTAAAACGTTGTCCGTTGCCATTTCCCCCCCACAAATATACCATTAAAATGTAGATAGCTCAATAGTTGTATTGTCACTGTAGCTAAAGCTTGTCTGCCCCATTGGATTCTTTGCCTCACTACAATTGTTAATCAATCATTGTTTTTTGGTCAGGTTCCCCCATGATCGCTGCAATTACACTTATACTCAATAAACCTACTAGACTTAAACCTGACTTACATTCCATCTTTAATATTCCATTCCTGTTAAAGGTCTTCCAACAAGATGTTGCTAATCAACACAATGTTTTCATAGGAACCAATATCTATCACAACATTTTAGTCTAGTTTCTGTTCTTTTCACTTTATAGAAAATGCACTGGTTCAGGTCTTTTTGCACAGTATTTCTGCACAGGGTTCTCAAGTTCTCTTAGCGTTCTTATACTGCTAAACTGCAGCATTCGATTCATTATGTCATTCTTCCTTTCTCTTAAAGCTGTACATATGGCCTGGGCACTGTTATCTCTGTCTTGGACTATTTCACCCCATATTTAACTGACCAAAAGCAGTTCATCACTCTCTTGAGCTATAATTATTCCATTGCCACTGTTCTGTGCTCTGATCTCTCTTATTTAAAATCTACATACTCCTTGGACAGATCATAGAACATTTTAAAATTGATTTTCACTGTTGTGGGGATGGCACAGATCTACCTCAGGATTAGCTCTTTTCACAATGCACTCCTTGGTCAATTAGAAGCATGCCTATCTGAAATAAATACGTAGATGAACCATAATTTTCTGGTCTGTTGCCTAAGGGCCACACCATGCCATAGAGGGTTAAATAGTGATAAAACAGAGTTAATTCTTACTCATTTCAAATCATCCCTAAATAAACCTTGCTCTCTTACTTTTTGTCATATAGTGAAAGTCAGATTTTGTGGCCCACACACACTATGAACACTGAAGTTGTCCTCTGCATTTAACCCATTCATGACATGTGTGGACTTACACCAAGAGCACCCAGGGGGCTTGGGGGTTAGGTGCCTTGCCTAAGGGCATTTCAGCCAAGGATGTGGAAGTGAGGTAAGCACTACCAGGGATTGAACCCTCAGTAACTCTCTTCTCCAACCATTAAGGCACAGCTGCCCCCAAACAAACACTTCAACAAAGGTGGGATTCAAACCTGGGCATGCAGAGCAAAATAGATTAGCATTCCATCACCTTAACCTCTCAGCCACTTATCCAGACAGACTCACACACCGTGAACAGTGAGCTCGGAATTTGCCCCCTGCATTTTTCCCACCCATGACACTTGTGAACATCAGGTACAAGAGCAGTGGGCTGCACACCTGTGCCCAGGGGAAAGCTAGGGGGTTAACCCTTTTCTGCATGGGGGTGGATCCAGTCATTTCTGCCTAGTTGTGTATAGTTGTCTTTAAAGCTTAATATCTTTAGATCAGAAGGGCATGAAAACATCATTCAAATTTATGAATTAATATTAATGAAGTTTAATTTTGATATTTTACTTTGATATCTGAATAAATCCAAAAATAATCCATGGATCTGTAACAATTTTTATTATGTTCATCCCACATGTGTCCTTTGTATACATGTCCAGTTTTAAAGTGACAGAATAAATTGCTCATAGATTTATATCATATAATGTACAACAAGGAAGAATTTGGCTAATTGTCTAGCTGTACAGTTGCATTTAAAGCTTAATAACTTCAGATCAGAAGGTCACAGACACATCATTCACACTGCAAACTGAACCAGACAGAAGTAGCATGAACAAATTATGGGTTAACTCTAAAGTTTAGACTTACTACATTGCCATATGGATTATATCTGGACCATAAAAAATCTTATCTCTCTTATCCCTAAGACATGCTGGGGTTATTGCTCTTTCTGTGATTGGTGCCCTTTAGCTCACTGAATATGGTGTGAATGGATGTAAATGGGCAGAGATTGGTGATGGTGGTGGAATTTGCAAGGTCATTTTGGGGCATTGAATTTGGGCAGAGAGAGGGTGGGGTGGGGTGAACAGTTGTTTAGGTAAAAAGCACAGTAAAACTTCTGTTTATCTTAAAGCAAATCACCAATAACAGAGAAAGAGCATACATTAATATAATGTACCAACGTTAGTATCAGAAAAAAACAGCAGATGAGGTGTATAAGCATAAACTTACTGAGCTAATCGAGCAGCATGTCTTCACAATGGACAAACACATTTTCCGAGTCCAATTCCACAGTTTCTGCCCCAATTTCCTCCGAATCACGGACTAAAGTCAGTCTCATTGCTTCGGTGTACACATGCATCATTTTAGCATCGTCCAATATTTCAAAAGTCGTTGAAAATTAAAAAAAACACTAGTGGTTAGTGAGTTAGCACGCTCTCGCTAGCCCAACACTGAGCCCCTCTGTTTTTCACTTTACACTCTGCACTACCCGGGAACTACCAGAGGTCTACATGAATCACATGACGACCAAGCATTTTGAACTTCCGTTGTTGCAGCTCTCTCTCTACATGGCTCTAATCCAGCCCAGAGTAGGTGTGTCCACGAAAGAGCAGAGTGTAAAACCCCCGTAGGGTCGCTGGAACCAAGCTGCAAGATGGAGGCATTTGTAGTTTCAAACAAAAACTACTTAGCTGTCTTAGCATGCGGATGGGACCAGGTTTGGGACTTTATTCGAAGTTTTGTGTGGGTGAGCTGTTATTGACTTCTGTTGCGGTTTATGACATGAACTTTCGATGTCTGTTTTGCTTGACTGAGCAGCTGATTTATAATTTTATTGCTGTTTTATGTGGATAATAAGTGTTTGGTGTTGTTTCTGTGACTTGTCTGTTGTGTTGTTTGACCCGTAGCTGCACGGGTGGATGTTTATAATGATTTTACTGTTCCGGTTGTGACGTGCCTGCAATAGTGCCACCTTCTTTATGTAAAAATACATTTTTACAGATTATTAAAGAACGAAAACACATAGAATCGTTAGCTAGGAGCCAGCCTGTGGGTCACGCCGGTAAGGGAAAAAGGTAACTGGGTTTAAGGGTAAGGAAAGGAGCCCCTGGGAGCAGGTGCAGGCCAACTAGCCACCCCAGCTGTATACGGGAACCCGCTTGGAGTGGGCCACGGATCTCCGGACCGACTCGGGGATTACTCTCGCCATACGGTCGGCACACCAGCCCCCAGGGAGAAGGGGAAAGGGTCTCTAGACGCAGGGCACGTCTGCTATTTTTTCCTAGAGCCCTCAACTCGAGAGGGATTGCAACCGACCCGTGGAGTTACCGGCCGGTTTGCGCCCCCCGGCCGACCCAAAAGAGTGCAGCTGCGAAGGCAGGGCACTCAGCCGCCCCCTGCCAGCCCATCCGGGCGCTAACCCTTACAAATTGCCTTGTCCAAGGATGATTCAGGCATGGATGTGAAAAGGGGTGTCATCCTTGACTCGACTCTCATTTGATTCCCATGTTAGCACTATTGGTAAAACCTACTTCTTCTTCCACAACACAGCCAACATTAGACGGTCCCTCTTTCAGTGCCAAAACTCTTATCCATGCCATCATCTCTAGCTGCCTGGACTACTGCACGTCTCTTCTTGCTGGCATTAGTTCTGCATCCTTTCATAAGCTTTAGATGGTCCAGAACTGCTGCTCGTCTTCAATACAAAACCCCTTCTCCTAAACATTCACTGGCTCCCTTGAAAGTTCTGCATTCAGTTATAAATTCTCCTGAGCTTATACAAGGCTCTTAACATCGCTCTTCCCTAACTGTCATATTTTTTTCATATCTAGAAACCCACTCTCAGGTCCTTCACCTTTCTGTCATAACCAGCATTAACCTTTTACAGCAATTTATGCTACAGTTTCTCTTCTGTGGAATAGGATCAGACAGACTGGCCTTGCAAAATAATGCTCATGAATGAGCTTTGGGTGCCCATGACCTGTTCATTCGGTTCACCATTTGTCCTTCTTTGAACCACTTCTAGTAAATACCAACCACTGCATACAGGGAACCTCAGCTTGTCAGTTTGGAGAAGCTCCAGCCCAATTGCCTATCTATCACAATTCGTCCCTTTTAAAAGTTCCTCGGATCCTTACGTTAACACGTATCCTGCTGCACATTCACTTAAAGAACTTCTATTCAGTTGTTGCATAATGTTTCCCACCCTTTGACAGGTGCAATTGTAAAAACAAAAGTTATTTCACTTCACCTATCAATGGTTTTAATGTTGTGGCTGATCAGTGCAAACCTGAATAATAATAAAAAAGGCATATATATAATAAAAGCTGTGCAAGGCTAAATTTCTTCCATGTGCACAAAGAGTCTACCTTGCACTTCCCTTGGAGATCAAATGGAAAAAAGAAGACTTGCAAGGTTATGTTCTTGAATGCCTCCATGTCAGTATTCAAAGGGATGTGTCTCTATGCTTCGAATCCTCACACATAAAGCACCGCTTGTCCTTCCCTTGGTGTCCGCATAATCACACACACACACACAGCCAATTATGGTCAGGATTTAGCCTCTAGGCCGGCACACGCCTCCTGGCCTGGCCGTATTGATGTTGAATATCAGTTCCATTGTATGGACGCTAGGATCGGGTTAATTGGTCTTCTGGCTCATCATTAGAGCTGCAAAAGAATATCATTGGTGGCCATTAAACCAGAAATGTATCCCACCCTGCTTTGCCTGCCACAGACGAAAAATGTCGTCCTCCAAAGACAGCAGAGACAAAAGTTCAAACAAGAAAAGACACACAATTCTTTCTGCAGTTTATTACCACAAAAGATCCTATTCAAACATCAATTTAGTGTGTCGCCTTCAATTTCTCCTCAGTCCCGCAGCCTGGTGGAGAATTATGTCACCAAAGACAATTGAAAAATTTTCAAGACAAACTGAGGGAATACGAAATGAGGCAGCGCTCTGTGTCCAAATGGCTCTAGGGTGGGTTTCCTGTGTAAATAATTAGATTCACACATTTATCTTAATATTGACCTGTTTCTTTCTCTCTCTCTCTCTCTCTCTCTCTCTCACTCTCTCTCTCTCTCTCTCTCTCGCTCTCTCTCTCGAGCTACACATGCTACCCCTGCAAGTCCCAACCTGTTGTCTGGACTTGCCTGACCCATCCTGAGTTCTTACTGCTGGAATCCACTCACTTTTGCTGAGGAAAGCCTTATGGACAGCTTTATGTTTCACCTAATTAATTGAAAGTCATTGCAGTCCACATTTACACTAGGAACTGCTGCCCCTGGTCTCCTACAACCAAATTGCCCATCATCGGGGCCTCCTTCTCATCTGTCTTAGACTAGTTCAGCTACCACAGACCATCTCCATGTACTTCATATAACATCGCTGCTGACATAGGGTTTCAGTTTGGGACCTAAATAGAAGGAAGCAAGAGGACACTACCTTCCCACCCAGGACTCCGCCCCTTCCTGTGGGACAACCACACTTATAAGGGCTTCGACCCAGCTGGTACACATTAATATTGATTGCCCCAAACGTCGCCAATGTCACCAGCCAACCCCACACTTCATGCTTAATATGCATATGCTAAATATGTGGCTTCAAGCTTTAGGCTTTTAGGTTATGTTATTTTGTATGTTTCAAACTTTAGACTGAAACTGAGCTTTAAGGTGGCTGGTGGAGTGGATCTTTAGATTCTTTAGAGAACTAAAGCCTAGTCCCATATTACCTTTATCCAAATTATCTATATCCTCTGATTCATCTCAGGCCCAGCATTTCAGTAGATCACAAGAACAGCTCCAACTTCAGTTTGGCTCTTTATAAATCTTTTCACTCTGCTGTGCTCCATCCGTACTTATTTTTGTCATTTTATTGCACAAAGTTTGTCAGATTCATTAAATATTTCTGTTATATTCTGTCAAGTTTCCTTTTTTTCCACGAAGACAATTGTAGCATTTCCATTTTTGAGGAACAGATTTCCATCATTTGAATCAGCCTGGTCTCACGACATAAATGTATGCCATGAGTAATAAAACAGATCATCTACCGGAAAGCTGTTTTAATTTCATTCAGTGTTAGATACAGAACATACAGAACTGCAGAGCAGCTCATAACCAGTCCAGTTTCACCTGTTATCTAGGACTCCGCCAGTCTCATAATGCCATTGTCGGGGGTTGAACTCAACCCACACTGAGTGAACCAAACACAGGGGTATATATAATGACAAAACAAGGAACACCTGAACACGAGAGACAAGACACAGCTGTGAGGTGGGGCTAGGGCGTGGCTAGACAAACACGAGGACCTAAGCACATGGCTTTAACAAAACAAAACAAGGACACGTGGAAGGGAACTGAAACACAACATGGACGAGACCCGTTACTACTGCTCCCAATTACTATACATCTATGAAAACATAGTGGAATTAAATCTCTGCCCTGTTCTGCTTTTTCAAGTGTATAGATGAAGTTTTTCTTTATGTAAATGAGCTTGACCTTGCAAGAGCAAAGCACTGTACGATTCTAAATCATTTTCGCAGATTTTGAACATGCTTTGATAAGCGAGGCCCCTGATCTTGACACTGACTTGACAACCACAAAGTCAGGTCTCAGACCTGATGGGTCAAGGGCTTGGTCTTGACTCAGTCTTGGGGGGGGGATTCAGCTTTTTGATTTTTGTTGGCATTCTCTTTGAAAACAAAGCTTATATTATACTTTATTACTACTGAAAAAAACTGCAATGCAAAATCTCCTTTTAAAGTGGTTTTGTGTTCAAAATTATTGTTTTAACTATGAGCACTGTTGTCATTACTACCACACCCTTTGCCACCGAACAGAGAAATGTTAATGAAAATGGCTGTGGTGGAAGGGACATTTCTACTGTAATTTGTGAAAAACTAGTAGGTGGTTTTACATATTAGCTTTGATTTGATAACTGGCACATGGGAAATTTCAAAAAACAATCCTGTTACAAACATTCATAAAGGCAATCATGTTTGGATATGACATACAATAAAAATATTGTCTGCTCAGGCAACATTTCCCTAGATTTAATAATCTTAATGAAAATGTACATCTCCTTCATATCAGACATGTGCTTCACTGTCACTGTCCGTTTACATATTAACCACCTGAATCAATCCCCATACAGACCTACAGGAAATGACAATGACACTGAGGAACAGCTATATTTTGTGCAAACAAAAATGTTGACAATTCAAAATACTAAATGTTTTTGATTATTTATTACTTTATATTGAAGCCTATAGGTAAGTTGAAAAGTAAGAAAACATAGTAATGTACAGATGGTAAATAGCATCAAAAGTTTTTTTTAAAGGATTTTATAGTTAATTTAACAGAGTGAGGGAATTGTACAAAACTATATATTCATTTAATATGACCAAAGGGCATGTAAGTGACTGTAGTCTAAGAACCACTCTAGTCTTGTAATTAAAAAAAAAAACATCTGTAAAAAGTAATTCTTATTCAAATTTAAAGCTGTGCTGTTATACTGCAACATGAAAACCATGACATTATGAATTATATCAAAACTGACCCTGAAGACCCTATTGGTGTGTTAAATTGCGTAAATTTTTGTGCTGCAAAAGATCTTCTGGTGTTTTGGACCAGACAGGCAAGCCATCACACCCCACAAAACCTGCAGTTTTGGAGATGCTCTCACTGTGACCTGTTTCCAACATATGAACTTTAAGTAGTGAATGTTCACTTACTGCTTAATATACTTCACCCCTTAATGCATAGCACTCCAAGGAGATGATGAGAAAACCAATGTTATTCACATTATTATTATGAGTTTATAGTGAACCATTCCAAATGGAGTGGTCCTCTGCATGTTCTTTCTGCAATTAAACTGCACAGTTGAGCACCTGGACTCAAAACTGGGACACATTCACCTGTGGAGGACCACAAAAGAACTTCTGATCAATAATAATGCTGTCTCATGATAAATAAGAGATATTCTGTCACATGGCTTTGACAGAATGAAGCCTGTGCTACTGCTGTTGTGCACTCATTTTTGCACTCATTTGTGCATAAAGAAGAAAGAAGAGAATGTCACCCTCCCTGCCATTCTCTGAGTCCACCTAGAACACAAGTGGCCTTCACCATGATTGGTGGTGGCCTGGTTATTCCCACTTCATCCCCCTACAGTTTCCTCTGCTGCTCATCCCTGTTCTCGGTGCTTGTTACAAAGAATTTTTCTTATACATTCAACCACCCTCAAAAATGTCAAATGGCCTGTGAGCTCACAGCAAATCACGTCTCTAAACCGCTCACACTACACAACTGGTTATTACATGTGTGCACAGAGATTTGTCTGAAACAACCACTCTAACCCTTCATTCACAGTCTTACTGGGTTAATATGGGTACTTTATGAATGGGAGAACACAGATGTTGCAACATTAGTTCTAAGCATCTGAACAACACAATAAACCATAAAGCATTCACATTGTTATTTACTTTGCTTACTTTACAATATGAATTCATTTATTAGTGAGCAAGTTTAAAAAAAGAAATACTTGATGCAGTTTAAATACCAATTAAGAGCAACATCAGGTGGGGGAAAACATTTTAGTCAATTCCTGTAATGAAAATATAACCAGAATTTAATGAACAAAAATAATATAAAGTAAAAGTAAATAAAAAAGTAAAAGTTAGTATTTGTCAATATTTCAATGTTTTCCTCTTTAAATAGAAAAAAAAACTATTTCTCAATCCCTTGGGCAAGTAATTTAACCTCCGTATGCCCTAGATGTGCATTTTGTCAAAGCACATTTATTCAGCTGCAGTGCAAAGGCCAAAATAAAGAGAATGTGAGAGTGTATTTGTAGAGAAGTTGGTATTGTGTGGTGATATGGACGCTCAACTAACCACCAATATGTACAAAACTCTCAAATATATAGTAATAATAGTAGTAATAATAAGAATAAAGATAGATAAACCCAGGTTGGATAAAATATTTTACATTTTAACTTTACTTAAGTCATAGACTTGGTTGTTAATGGTATAAAGTTACATATAGAAAAGAAAGATAAAGAACCACTTTAAATGCAACCTTAATGTGAATGGATTTTAAATCTGTTTTTAAGGCTTTCTTTTACCACCTCAATCATCTGCTTGACATTAATTTCCAGAACAATGCTCATAGTTCCAAGAACATGTGTTTAGATCTGCTTAGCAGGACAGACATCAAGGTAGCAGAAAAAACACAGAGAAGTGATGGATAAATACATAAGCTAATTTATTTTGTCTTGTACTTTGTGGTGTTTGTATGTCTTTATTTGTCCAAGGGAAAACAAGTTACAAGTTGTTTTCTACAGTATAATACTGTCAGAGAGATCTGCACAGTTAAATATCCTACACAGTGTTTTGCAAAAATATCATACCCCTACCCCATAAATAAGAAACACAAAATATGTCTGCATTACAAATGACACTAATATTTTGTGTCATCATTTATTTAAAAAAAACTGTATGAATCACATAAAATGCTCATTGTAATCATATTAATTGATAATGTAAGAATACAGTCAGTGATGAAAATGACTAACATATCACTGTCCATTTTTCAGCCAACACAATCCCAACAGTGAAGTATGGTGACAGCTACATGTTGTAGGGATGTGTTTCCTTAGTGGGGACAAGACATCTTGGTGAAATTAAATATGGGAAAATACAGGAGAGACAAGCTGCTAGACAACCTGCTTCAGTCTGCTAGAAATGTAAAGCTAATCTTGCTGTTCATTTCAGCACGACAATAATCCCCACACAGGAATGATTGAACAACTAAAATGTGAAAGTCAAAGTCAAAATCTCAGTTCAATCAAGAATTTGCAGCACTATTTTAAAAGTACAGCTCACAAGCATCAGCAAACTGACCCCCAACAACTGGGAGTAAATTTGTCAGAAAAAAGCGGTCAAAATCACCCCTAAAGTATGAGCAAAGCTGGTAAACATACCCCAACAAACTAAAACATCAAACAGCAAAAGGTGGTTTTACCAAGCTCTAGTCTGGAGAGATTGAATACTTATTCAAGCGGCATAATTAAAAAGGAATGCCTACAACATTTACATTAAGAGCATATTCATTTGCATTGAAAATCCTGGCTAAAATTATTATTTTTAATTCAGACAAATCTGATAACTTTTAAGGGCTAGAATACTTTTGCAGGGACTGTGCATATAATACGCTGTGAACATATGTATCATTTTAGAACCAATTATCTGTTCATTCATGTGTAAAACTTGTATGTAGTTACATACTCACATGCACACACAGGTTTCTTGGACACTTTAGGGCTACTTTGGACACTTTATATCTTTATATCTTCAAGTCCCGGCCCAGGCACTACTGAGGTACCCTTGAGCAAGGTACCGTCCCACTACACTGCTCCACGTCTTGGAAGTCACTTTGGGTAAAAGCGTGAGCCAAATGAATAAAATGTAAATCTATAACATCTAAAATGTTATATAGTGACTCGTAGAGCAATTATTGGTGTATATCAAAAACATATTTTTTCCAGTGATTTGACATAGAATGGCCCAGAACCCTAAATAGCCACACCACTGGCATCAGCTATGCTACAAAGTCCTGTAACCTTGGTACAAAGCTCATTGGTTGCAAGCTATCACAGGGTTTCACTGCAAGCAGTCATCACAACCCAGCCCCTGCTATTATATGACAATCATCCCAGTCACAGTCTGTTTACCCCTCGGCACTCAGATAGGAGGTACAATAGCATTCTTTGCGCAGTTACGCAGTTGTTCAAATGCTTTCCATGAATATAATAGAACTGTTTCATTGTGAGCCATCCGTTCCTACACTCTTTACATAATTTGACAGAAATACCTGCCTTGTATTCACAGAATCTGAAAGTGTTGATGTAGGATAAGGCTTTATCTCTTCTATACTGATCTTAGCCACAATGTCTTCAATAGGCTCTTATGATAAGAACCCTAATACCCTCACCTTTTTGAACTGAACAAGTTTGAGGTAAACATTATAAGTTTCAGAACATACAGATCACCAAAACAGCCTGTTTTGAATGTATTAATTTGTGATGTCACTCCTCCCCCACGCATTTACATATATCTATCAATTAAGCTCTTTAACACTGGTTATAAGAGGTGTTTCAGCCTTGACAGATGGTATGATGTCCAAACCAGAGCCAATCAGAACATTTACATATTTCTTACATATATCTTAAAAACAAAAAATGGAAAAGAAATGAAAAAAAGCAAAAGCAAACAAAAAGAAACAAAAAAATAACAAAATAAAACAGTATGTTTGTTTCTAAGGAAAAAAGAGCAGTTGGGAAATGCTAATGTAAACATAGAATATAACTGCCTTTCCTGCAGAAACACATGCAGACATTGTAGGTTGACCTTAGGGGGACAACAATTAAGAAACGTGATAAATGCAAGCCTTTCAGAAAAACTGAACTGGTCTAGACACCATATTCCAGTGGGCTTTACAAAGGGACATTTGATGTAGCTACTCTGACACTAAAATATGCCTCAGTATGCCTCAAACATGTCTCGGAATTACCAATTCTCTTATGTCTTTCATAATATTGATTCGTCGAGCATAATAAAACCAGTTTAAAAGTATGCTGAAGCTTTAGATGTAGATGAACTCCAAGCAGGTCGTGAGCCCTGGCTAATTCCAGCAACCTGTGCTTATTAATGTTTAACTTCACTATTATGCTAATTCCCTCGTTTGACATCAATTCATTATGAACTTCGGCATGGTTCTTCTTTTTCTGATAGAAGTTCACTGCACACTTGGCGAGTGTTAAATGTCAAGCATTACAGTAACTGTAATTATTCAAACACTCTGTCTTTAATACATAGTCAATCAGTGCATATTGAGATTTTTTTGGACTCCTATGGAATGAACATAGTTTTTGGGGAGTTGCACATGAAATCTAAAATAACCCTTGTATCAGCACTTTGTTAAAGAAATGTCAGAAGCAGTTCTTTAATTCAGCACCACCAAGGCCTCCCACACCCACCTCATCAGTCATGTCTTCTCATTTTGAAAATGGATGCATAATTTACTGAGCTTCAATATGAATCCAGGCTTATTCCTCTGATATCTAGCCCTGGTCAATTATCTCTCTTTATCAATATCTACCATCTATATTGCATTGGCTCATTTGAATTTCATAACCAAACACTAATATTCAGCCCTTTTTATGAAACCTTTATGGTAATGCGGCAAAGGTTCTCGGGGCTATCAATTACTCCATGTGTGTCTCTAAAATGGAGAAAGTGGGAGCTAATTTTCTGGCCCTTAAGGTAGCAGGACACACAATCCTTTACATTCATTACCTCACAAATGTGACGACTTACTTCTCGACCCCCTAGGCGAGTCATTTAACCTCCCAATGCCCTAGATGTGCAGTTTGTCAAAGCACACTCATGCAGCTGCAATGCAAAGGCCAAAATGAAGAGAATATACCGTAAGAGTGAATATGTAGAGAAGTTCATAGTGTGTTTTGATATGGATGCCCAGCCATTAGAATCCAGCTGTTCTACTCCTGAAGCTTGCTTTGTTTACACTTTTCTAGAAGATTCTCAACTCATTCAAACTGTTCTGGAATGTTCTCCCCCACTCATACTGTTATAATAGGTTTTCCTCCACGTAAACTATTCTCGTGTGATCTTCCCCATTGGTACATTTCTAGAATGTTCAACCCCATTCAAATGTTAAGAGAATGTCATCCATCCTGTTCTCCCGTATTTACATGTATAGAATGTTCCTCACTAAGGTGACAAACATACAAGAACAACGTCTCTCAACTTTCACACTGTTATAAAATGGTTCCAGTTATACTGTCGTAGAATGTTCTTTTTCATTTAAACTTCTACAATGTTCAAGACTGTTCTCCATTTATACTGGTTGACTTTGCTTGTCTGGTCTTTTATTTAACTAAACTCCAAAGACAAACTAACTGCTATGAGGCTTTAAATGTTAGGATGCAACAAAAAAATCTAGATTCATCTTGTACCTCTAGAACTAGAACATGTAAACACACATCTAAATGGTGTACCTAGATTGATTGCTTAATGTTTATGTATTTATTTATAAATCTATAATAATATAATGTATAATAATTTATACTTTTTTATTCTCTGCCTTTACTCTTTGAACTGATCACAATGATTGAATCTCTACAAAAAGATGTTAATGCAAAGCCTAGACTGACAGTAATTATAGTTCAATGCATTGGTCTGCCATTGTCAGACCATGAAATTAATGTATTTTTATTAATTAATATAATAATTTAATGAAATAGAAAGTGATTTGGAATAAATATTTTATTATAGTTTATTATAAATAAATAAATGAATGTATTCACCCCTGGAGCCAAGTCCAACCTGGATGACCATGTGCCCTGCAAACCCCCAAATTCTCCCCCAAGGCACTCCCAAGGTATTCTTTTTTTTGAAGCAAATTTTCATTTAGTAGGCAATGCATCATAGACACACTTAATATAGTACAATTAATTTTGTTTCTAATTAACAATTTTGGGGTTAAATTTGCATGAATAAATTATCCGCTGTTGTTTATTTTAGTTGGAATGGTGAAATGTGATGTAATGTTCACAGAGCTTGTTAATAGAGATGCTTTGCTTCAAGTTGTCAATTTTAATGATCTGTAGTGCGTGAACATGGCATAACTGAAAATCTTTAAGCATTTTCTACAAAGCCTGTCTTTGATTTCTTTCATTCATTATTTCTCTCAGTATATGTGTTTGGAGGAATGAAGCCTACCAGGCTGTGATTTGTGGAAATATCTTGAGCTGTTTGTATTCTTCAAAGTATTACTAGATGTGATATGCCTGCCTAAACTGTCCCAGCTGTTATCAATAATTCCCCTACTGGGTACTGAGTCTGTGTTTAGGATCTTGGTGGAGGGGCATGACTTTTGCAGGCACAATCATTTATTTGGATCAGGGTTGATTTATATTTAATTTGTGTTTTCTAAACTTTGCATAGCCACAGCATTTCTGGTTAGTTCCACAGTTAAGTCTGGATTTGGTAGAATGTCAGTGTAATATGAGATGGTCAGATTGGGTCATGCACCTTGAAAAGGAAAAAGCTGAAACACCATTGTCACATCTCTACAGATGTTTAAAGTGCAAGGCAGCCATTTTTCCCTTCTAAATGAAACACAGTTCCCTTTCACCAAATAGAAAGGGTGAATTTAAATGCAGGGGCACTTCTTGCTCAAGTAGTTTTGGCACCTTGGAACTGAAAAAGAATGTTCTTTTTGTCAAAGTATTCCTTCAAGTCCTTGATAATAATAGGGAAAGAAATGACAGAAAATATACATTACATGCAAAAGATTTGCTTGGTTAAACTCTGTTTATACTTGATTCACACAAAAGAAGTTGAAAGCTTAGAAAATCATAAAATATTTAATTAATCAACATTACAGAATGTTAGTAGAAAGAAACCTCTAATGTAGTGTGACCTGGAAGGAACCTAGTTTGACATTCCTACCCTATGGTATTTGTAATACTATGTTAGCACTAGGGATGTCGCAGTACACCGTTATGGACAAAAACTGATATTTAGAAAAAACAAAATCTTGATAATGACATCAAGACATAATGGGTTTGTTCAGTTTTCACTTTGTAATTAAATGGTGCTTGAATTTACATTTAAGGCTTTCTTCCTTGCTCCCCAAGCCCTGACCAGTGTGTGAACTTGCATGGCTAGATTTTTTAAATCAATATTAAATTTGTTAAATGGATATTTAAACCTTTGGCATTTGAGGATTTAAAATGTTCTTTCCTAACATAGAACAAATGAAAACAAAAAAAGTATGTTTTAGCTTCCAGATGCCTTTCTCTGAAAACATAGCAAGCCTTAAAGCTCCCCACTGTTCAAAACATCATGAAAGAAAAATGTGTATGCTGAACTGGTGTGCTAGCTGTAGAGATACTAGACATTGATGTCTCAGCTTATAGGAAATTATGAAATGAATGGTTATAGCTGCAGGTGGAGGCAAATATGGTAAGAGACCGATTAATGAATTAATTGTTTTGACAGTTTTTAGAAAGCAGATTCTGAGAGGAGCAACTGAAAAGCTACCTACACTACTGTGTTGAAGGAAAGAGTATGGACAGTGAGGGAGAGAGAGAGTGAGAAAGAGAGAGAGAGAGAGAGAGAGAGAGAGAGAGAGAGAGAGAGAGAGAGAGTGAACAAGAGCAGAGGAGGTCATAAATTATGTCCGAGCTAAACAAGCTGTTGAATTATTCAACATTGTAATGTGGCTATGAGAAAGGATGAGAGGAGACTTGCCAGCAGATTATTCAGTGTGAGGAAAGTGTATTAGCCTGGAGCTCTGAAGCTTTGACTGCAGAGACCCATTCTTAAGAATTAGACCCATGTAACAGACACAGTCCACTGGCGCAACCACGCTGTCAGGCACAACGGCATAAAAGCCATTCGCCTTGTTTACCTTGTTCCCTGTTATAGAATGCAAAGTGTATTCTTCTTTATCTGTTTGTTCATTTAGCTTATGCATTAGAAAGCCTTAGCCAGCAACAAGCTGATATTATCCAACACATGCAAATGAAAGAACTCTAGCCTTAAGAGAAGAAATAGATGCATGTATTTTAAGGGATTTTTTTCCACTTTAATTAAAAAGCTAGTGAGATAAGTGAATATTTCTCTATCGCTCGCTCTTTTTCTCTGCAAGTGGATGTGCATGTGGGCTCCATGTGTTCACGTGGGTGGGTGTGCATGCATTCACTCTTCAGAGTAAAATGTTTCATGGCATTGTCTGCTTTCATAAAGATGGTCCAGCTCTAAAAAAGCAGTCCAATGCTAATCAGTGGTAGGGCAGTGGAAAAAAGAGAAGAAAACAAATGGCTTCCCCCGGATGGGCCTTCTAGGGCCTGATATTTCTAATCAGCAGGAATTATTATGCCATGCCTGATTGTCAGAACCCAAAGAGGAGTGAGCTCCCATATGCTTTTACTCAAGTATAATTAAGTTAATTAATCTTGTTGCAGATCCAGAACTCGACAAGATTAAACAGCCCTGATGTCGGGAGCCGGACTTTCCAGTCCATCAAATTTCGTACGCCAGTCCCTCGTGATCTATTTATTTTCAATTAGAGCTGCCGAATCTGAGATTGAATTGTGGGTGCAGGGCAATACCTCCCAGGGGCCTCGTCCGAGCATGACTTCGAAGCCCAAAACAGGTCAAAAGACTAAAGTCATACATCGTAGCGGTATTAAAATATGATGAAGATATCCACAGTGGGTCTAAAACCATTATTGGTCTAAATTCAGTAATGACTTTTACGTACAAGAAAACAAAAACTTGGGCCAGATGCCAGAGTTTAATGAGGACACAATAACACAAATAAATAAATAATACATTAATTAAATTAAAAGAATGTACTAATACAAAACACAAAGCAAATGCTAAAGTGGCAAAGCAAGATATATAGTCAGTTATGGTGCATTTTAAAGGTTTTTTACTTTTTAGAGTTAAGTAATTAATACTCTGCGTTTTTCTGTGTAACAGGCAATAAACCAATCAGAATGGCCCATCAGCTCCCCTTAAAATGCAGGGGTGGAGCAATGGTGGATTGCTATTATAATGGTGTGTTTACCTGGTAAACCAGTTGGATGTTCTGTGAGGAAGCGGAACCTGGGGATCAATATCAGTGAGGATCAGCTGGTCACATCACATAGGTGTGATCACAAAAGCAGCAAAACAGCGGGTGTTCTTTTGCAGCGGCTGAGGAGGTTTTGCATGGGCTCCAGAACACTCACCATTACAGACCCAGAGGATCCTCGTCATCCCAGTCATCTCAGCCGCAGTCTCTTCACCATCTGGCAGGAGGTACAGGAGCATCCAGACCTACACCAGCAGATTCAGGGACAGTTTCTTCCCGCAAGCCATCAGGCTACTGAACTGCTGAATACTGAACAATGGACACTTTGACACTTTAAGAAGAACTCACTTGTCACTTTAAGCATCACCGTTTTATTGTATAGTATATATGTTTACTATCTTATTTTACTTTTATTATTTTATTTATATTTTATATTTATATTTATATGTGCAATTTCCGAGAGGGTTCAGAGTCTAAGAATGTCATTGCTGGTAATGATGTTCCATTTACTTGAACTTGGCATACTTCATGCAGAGGCGAAATTAAGCCAAAGTATAAGAAAAAAGGAAACAGCTGGTGATGTCGGTCCAGAGCTCAGGTCACCATATGACTTGAGTTTGAGGAAACACAACATAAGCCTTTCCATGTTTTTTGTATACAGATGTTGATGAAGGACATGTGAAAAGCAGTGAGGTGAGGTGAAGTGGATCCCAAAATTAAATTAAAATTAAAAAAATGCAATTTATGCATAATGATTTCTTTTTTCTATTTCTTTTTCCATTTTCTATATAGGTCACTGAAGCCTGTTTTTATGTTTTGTAAAAATGTTTTGTAATATACACATATTTTGTGGAATTAGAAATGACAAATACTAAATGTACAAATGAATATCAATGCAAAAACTGCATAATCAGGGATTCTGACAAGCCTAATGAGCATAATGATTGCATTAATGTTACTGGCTTAGAATTTACTCTGCTCATATGCTCATTTCCAGAGGACAAATATTGATTATGCAACATACATTTGCAATTTTATGTTTGGCACACCATTTTAAATTATATTTTGTTTAAAGTGAACCACCTGCATGGAAAACTTTACAAATTTACAATATGATCAGCATTTATAAACTGAATAAAAGTAACAAAAATTGTGTGACAAGTCTGTTCACCCTTTCTATTGTTCCATAAGTGTATTTTGAAACATCTTTCATATTTCAATAATTAGGTATTAATATAAGTCAGAAGTAGGCAGTTCAAGAGTTTAATACATTATTCGACTCTTGGAATCTCTCAGAATTGTGCCCACACTCAGCTGCCATGACCTCATCTAAGAAGCTGAGTGAGATCTGAAACTAAAGACAATTGCCTCTTATAAAGCAGGAGTAGGCTATAAAAGCTTGCTAAAAATGTCCTGCTCACAATTTTAAATACCTGAATTGTCATTAAGAAATAGAAGTTATGGAGAACTGTTGAAGTCAAGACAAGATCAGGAAAACCAGGAAACTATTTTAAAAATAATATTTAAAAAAACCCACAAAATCACTGCCAAGGACCTACAGGACTTGGCACAGGCATAGAGATGTGCTGGCCCACTGTGTAGTGTTGTTGCACAAACATCATCTACATGGAAGGGTCATCACAAGATAGCCTCTAGCTATGACCTCATCACAAAAGTCAATATCTACATTATGCAACATTTAAACAAACCAGTGGCATTTTGTAATCAAGGGCTGTGACCTGAATTGAACTTTTTTGTGACAATCATCAAAGGTACTTTATATTTCCAACAGCTCTTTACAGGCCATTACAGTTTGTTTATATAACATTATATTTATATAACATTTATATAACATTTTTATTTTAAGGCAGCAGATTTTAAACCTGTTTCTGCTGGCTAGTTTCAGTGTTTTCAAATACCATTCTTAATTCAAATTTGAATCAATCACAACTGGCTGAATTTTCAAAGAAAAGGCAGGTAAGAACAGTTAGATGCTTTCAGATGTTTACTGTGACTGGATAAAATCTATTGGTTTTTCTTTATTATGATTTTCATTTGTGAGTAACTAGAAGTAAAGTATTGAGTAGTGAGATTTCTAAGGAAGTAATAAGTAAAGCCAAAGCAATCCTATTAAAGTTAGAGAGAAGTAGTACGTGGCAAAGCCCAAGGCCTTTTCACAGTCTGAGTTTTATAGATCAAATATATAAAACAAAAATATGTTTTGAAAAGATACATTGACACTAACACTGTCATTCCTTTAACAAAATTTGTTTGGGGTTTATATGCATTTTTTAGGCTTTGAGCTCCAAGGTGAAGTAGAAAGTCCACCACTTCCACGTTTTGAGTCAATGATAAACTATTATTTTATGCAGTGTCTGGAAAGCAATTCCAGAGTTGGAAAAAAAATCATTATTTTGTTGCTATTATTGCTCAATAAATCTATTTTCTATTTTTTTGTGCATGATTTTTCATCCATAAAAACACTTCAGTCTAAACAAAAATCTCACAACATCTAAATATTAGGCTAACATTAAGAAAAGGTACTTTAACCTTTTTAGTGCCTACCTGCTGCTGTTATTGTAAATGAAGGCCCGCACTGGAGCTTCAAATCTCAGACTGGACATCTAAACATACATGAAACACTTAAGAAATGGCCTCTTTTTCCCCTTATTGCTTCACATTAAAACATATCAGGTGCAGTCTTGAAACTGTAAAATGTAAATTAAATGTTAATGCAACAAACTGTATTACACTGTGACATAATAGTTCATATTCTCATTTTACTAGATAAAGACATTAAAAATTAAAAATATTTTTTCTACAATTGAGAAGTCTAGGCTTTCAACAAAAAGACTGCAAACTAGGAAGTAGACTTGTAGCAGTGGTATGGTTTCTTACATTAGTAAATTACAAGTCTTTATGTTTACGTAACTTTTCATTTCATACAGACCTTATTCAAAAGATGACTGAGAGGAATATATATATATATACCAACCCATGCTCCCCCAAGTGTATTACAGACCTGTGGGAAACACCAGATATCATGAGCTGCTCTGTTGTACTACTCTGTTTACAAGTGACAGTTTATATTTTCAGACTTGCTCTGTGTTAGTGTACAGTGTAGAACTCATTCAACTGAAACTTTACTTAAACTTCTATTATGTTGTGTAAACACAGTGCATTCTCTTTTGCTCCGCAAACTGACAAGAAACTGACAAGCACGTTTCCACAAACACCTTTTCACTTTTTCCATTTTTTGTCAACATCTAATAAGATACCTCTGAGGTCTTGGCCTGATATTGCAATATTTCATGGCTGATAATGTTATTCTCAAGCAGGAAGAGGCCAGTAGGTTAGGCCAGTGGTGCTGCAGCTGTGAGGATTGTTACTGACATAAATGGCATAGAATCCTTATGGAATTGTACTTGTATTTGTTTAATTTTAATGTAAAATAATAACAAAAAAATATGCATAAAAACATACAGCAAAAATAAAAGTAAACAATAAAATCAATAAAGAAGCATAAAAATAAGAGTAAACATTAGTTAAATATATGTTAAGAAGAAATTATGAAGGCAGCAATTTTTGGGCCTTAATCATCAAAATCTTGGTGACATTTTTCTTAAATTTGTTTTTAGAGAAAGGTCCTTATAAAGTCTTAAAAATTCATAACCAATTATTTTGCACAAACATGTCTGCACTTAAATGTGTGTGAGTGTGATGCTGGGTCTGTGTTTTTACCAAACAGCAAATTAAGAGAAAACATTTAGTGAATGTCAGAATGAAAAATGTACTTCTTATTATATTGATGGTTGGTTAACATATCTTGTTCTTGTGTATGTTTATTTAAATGTATGTATAAAACATATATATATATATATATATAACCTCACTGTAATATTTAATTTATAAGTAAAACTGCAATTTAAAATGTCACTGGCTGGTACTGTACTGTAGCATATGCATTTGGAAGAAAATGAAAATATGAACATCTTGTATGTCATGTAGGTTTCAAGTGTAGTTTAGAAACTGCAATAGATGATATTTTTAAGTTTTTTTGAGCTTACTTGTTGTTCACTCTGAATGTGAATGAAATGACAATATTGCATTCAGATCAGCACTAAACCAGTCACTACCTTACTCAATTAGCTCAGTGCTCTCTTACAGCTCACACTTTGACATAATTTTTTCTTTGCCTCTGTGAACAACCTCCTGGTTTTAGGAGCTGTCCCAGGACACTTAGTGTTGTTCATTTTGGTCTGCACAGATGTTCTGTGTACAGTCTGTGATCAAAGAAGTGACACATGGTTTGGTTTAGTTGACACCTTCTTGTTTCAGGAGTGAAGATCAGCAGGTGTGTATGGAACAGACTACATGGAGGGTGAACAGACCCTCTGATAGTGTCCTGCTAGCTTTGACACACACATACACACACACACACACACACACACACACACACACACACACACACATGCACATACACACACACACACACACACACACACACACACACACACACTGATCAGCGTAAGAGGCTCCCCATGGTGCTACATCTGTCATCATCTTCATCCTTCAAAACATAGCACCACCTGTCACTATCACACTGTCAGATAGCAGAAAACTACACCGGATTCAAACATGCGGTCAAGCTGCTGTCAGCTCAGCATAATGAGAGCAGAAACACTTTTTCATTCACAATTCATTACTCTTTGTACAAACCACATTTCCAGAAAACATTTAATTATTTGGGAACTGAGGAAAATATATGTAGTAGTTTAGTAATTGGAATTTGTTTTTATTAATTTTTATGTATTTTATCAATGGAAATGCGATCTATTGATATAAGACTCCACCTGTTCAGCTGTCTGGTCACAGTTGTCTTATCCTCATCTTCATGATGCTCCATACATTTTCAGTAAAAGAAAGATCTGGACTGGCAACAGGACAGTCAAGCACGCATGCTCTGGGTTTATGAAGCCATGCTACTGTAGCCCATGCAGAATGCTGTCTGCTGTTGACCTACTGAAGAAAACAAGGACATTGCAGGATAAGACGTCACCTTGATGGCGACATGTGTATCTCTAAAATCCTAAATATACACCTAAGAGTCAGTGAGACCTTTACATACATAAACCCCCATATCATCAGAGATGCAGACTTTTGCACCTTTTGCTGATAACAATCAGGATGATTTGGCACAGAGAACTCTTTTTTTTACCAAAACAAGCTGAAATGTGTACTCATTTATCAACAACACATGGTATCACAGATTACTGGTCCATCTAAGATGAGCTTGTGTAACAGTTTATAAGTTCTTGTGAGAGTCCACTTCCTATCAGCGTAGGATTTACTGCATTTTAAGTCATGGCTCATTGGCGCCCTCTGTATGTGGATAAATGTTACGGCAAATGTTAAAGACTGCCAGTTCATGAGAGGAGTGCTGTGTATGCGCTACCTGAATGAGCCAACAGTATAAATGACCAGTTAATATTTTGTTTCCGTCCAGACAATAAACAGTGTCAGATGACAGACGAGGTCTTTCTGTCCATCCTTCCTCATCATAACATCAGCACAACAAAGAGTAAATAAAGTGCAGAAGAGGATTGCTGAACTAGCTAGTTACAGAGACATTGCAAAATAGGCTCAGTTACACTTGGGCCCAGAGAACTTGCAGGCATTTCTGCATAGAGTTGATGTATGACTTCCTCCTTGCATAATACAAGTTGTATTTCTTGATGCAACAAACTGTGTTAAGTGACAATAGTTTTCTAAGGTACCCCCAGGCCCAGGTCGCTATATTTGTCACAGTAGCATGACAGTTTCTTAGGCAGTGCCAACTGAGGACTTAATGATTAAGTGCATTCAGCAGTGTTGCTGTCTGATGGCAATATATGTTGTTTGTTTTTTTTACAGCTTAAATCTGCTAATACCAATATGCTTCTGATATAATTATTCATTCCTAGTTTTTGGCTCCTTGACATTGCAGATACAATTGTAATAGATAACAATAAGTGTTTGAAAAATGTCACTAAAACCCGTAGGAATGCACCAATTTAGAATTTGTAGTCTGATGCCAATATTTTTCATGTACAAATGTGCTGATGCCAATATCATTGTTTTGAGCAAATATCTGGCAATTCCACCATGAGTCTGGAATCAACAGGCATCACCTATATATACACTTATATATTATGTAATTAATTATGACTTTTTATGCAATACTTAACTGCATTGCTATAGCATAGCAAAAAAACAACATTTAAGTCAATAAATGATGTGTTGACTGTCTGTGGCAAGGCATCTGAGCTGAGATTTGTCATTAAAAAAGCAGCATAAATAGAACTTTGTCCTGCTGCAGTCAGCAGTACTGGAAATCTAAATGAATAAGCAGAAAGGAAGAATGGTCACAAAGGCCAGGTCATTTTTGTGACTGAGCTTCCACAGTTTTTTTCTGTTTAGCAGTTTGACCCTGGGGCAGAAGCACTCCCATATGCATCATGACTCTGCGCAGCTAAATTGGCCCATTTTGACAAAAGCTTTATGAAATCCTGAATAGCAGCAGGCAGCAGGACCACTTTCTTATTCCACCCTCACACCGATAAGCAGCGAGAAATCATTCTGTCAGCCTTGCTGCTCCACAATGACCCCTATTGATCACAAAGGGCTGGGAGAGGTGAAGGGAAGGACACAGCAATCAGAGAAGAAGGGACAAGAAAGACAGGATGAGAGGAGGAGTGAGGGCGGCTTGAATGAATATTGTTAGGGGCGAACAATGACACCACAATACAAGTGCCAAGAGCAATTATTGTTGCCGTCGCTCTTCGCCAATCGATCTATTGCTGCCGATCACCCTTGAAACTGAATGTTGCACAGGATGCTTTTTAATGTGAGGCAATATGTAGGCAGAAGACGACTGTGTTCCAGGAACCAGGCATGTGTTTAAAAGAAAAAAGTGTGGTGGAAAATCTGATGTAGCTGATAAGTCAAGACATGCTCATAGTTCAAATGTTGCTTCTTTAGCTGGAGCTGCACCGTTAACGGTGCTAACAGTCACTATAAGTCAGAAGTCACCCTGGTCTTTTCCAAAAATAGGTCTAAACTTGTCCTAAATCCCATCCATGTCTTTACTACAGTCCTAGACTTGTTAGTGTGGTTTGGGATACAGCATAACTTACTGTGCTCTATAAGAACAAACAAAACTTCTCTGCATTGCTACAGGCAGCTGTTTTAGACAGCTGTTGTGGTACATTCTGTCTTCCCTTCACTTGTGTGCATGTCATGCAGGCAATCGAATGCTACATTACTCTCAATATTTGTTGTTTTTGTTGTTAGACTTTCAAATTCAGGGCAAACTTCCAACAGTTATTTTTTTAAAGAAATAAATATTGAATACATAATCTGTAACATCCATATGCCTTTACAAATCTACGAGGTTCACTGATGTAAGTCCCATGCTATGCCCCTAGCTCTTGCTCTAAACTACTGTAAAGAAGCAAAATTTGTACTCCAAACTTGTCTTTGGTAAACAACAAACGGTATGGCAGTGGTGGCCTAAAGGTTAGGACATTGTGCTTGGGATCTGAAGGTTGCAGGTTCAAGTCCCACCTGGGGCACTACTGAGGTACACTTGAACAAGGTACCATCCTGCTCCACGCCTTGGAAGTTGTTTTGGATAAAAGCATCAGCCAAACTATTCTTTTCAAATACTACAATAGACACATAGTAGCTTTCATAAAGGCTGCCAATGGAAAGTGTATGTTCTTATGCAGCAAAAACCTTCTAAGTGTAAGTGTGTTCAACAATGATAGCAAGAAATTTCTCATAATAGATGTGTAAAACACTTGCCTGGCTTTTTAATCTCCCGCTATCATACATCATGTTTCACCCATTCTGACAAGGCCCTGGCATTTATTAGACGCAATCTCCATTAGGCATGGCACTCTCCTTCTCTTTCTCTCTCTCTCTCTCTCTCTCTCTCTCTCTCTCTCTCTCTCTCTGTATAGTGAGTGTACTGTATGTGTCCGTGTGCATGGAGCTACATAAACATCTCAGAAACGACAGAGGAAAAGATGCTATCATAATGGCACAGAGGTTAGCCAAGCCAGAGAGAAGCTGCTTCACTTCAGCCCATTTTAATGTCAAAGGATCTATTGATTTGTGCCTGTAAACGTCACATATTCCTGTGCACTCCATGCCGTTTACCATCTGCACTCAGGTATTCCACCTTTACTCAGATTTCAAGGCTAAACCATGCATTATTCACAAGCATATGAGCATTCACAAGCAAACGTGTCCGCTCCTGTGGATTCAACCTAGCTGCACACATGTTCTACTGTAATAGACATACATGTGAGTGCTTGCTTTATCATCTCCTGTGTGGAGGACATAGCTGGAGACCCTTTGGAGGCAGCAGCAAGCAGGCTGTTTCACAGTTTGAAGGAGATTGAGGTTAGCAGGGCCAGCTCTCTGAGGTGCCAGTGTTAGTCTGTTAGTGCTAGCCTGCCAGTCAAACCAGGAAACTGCTACTGGGACTTACTATAGCTGGTGCTAAATACCAACATCCAACACTGTTGGGAACTCATTTTGAAAGGCTTATGCCTCTTTAGCCATGGTGCTATATTAATTAATATACATTTATATACAGTCACTATGAATGCTGCAGAAAGTTTCACTGAATTGAATGGCGCGTCCTTACTTTCCATGGTTTGATATTTATGGTAATGACCACTGAAAAAAATGAATGACCACTGAAATTGGTATGAGTTTAGTGCTTTGGATTCCCACCTCTCATATAATTCTGCAAGAAGTCAATTCATTTATCACAATGGAAACTCATGCCAAGCAATATGGGCAGTGTTTTCCTAGTGGTTAGGAGTCAGGTCAAGTTCAAGTCCCAGCCTGGGTACCACTGAGGTACCCTTGAGTAAGGTGCTGTCTTGCTACACTGCTCCTAAGACGTTGTTGATAGCTGCCTACTGCTCCATGTGTGCACATATGGCTGTTTATAAGCAAAGGTCACATTTCCTTGTGGTGCTCTTTGTGTAATGAAGTGTGTTCACAATGACAAATTAGACACTTTCACTATTGAATCTATGGGATCTTTGAGCACCGGTTGGGCCCCAGACCTGTTTTTAGAAAAGAATAAAAAGGAAACCTAGCAGACAAAAAGGAAAGTCAGCTCTGTGTGTGACAAAGCCTAAATGAGCACTATCTTTGCAGCCAAAAAGTGGTTCTTACACATAGCTACCACTGGGCGATTTTGATGCTAATCATGTTTACGAACCTTTTTGGCCTTAACCACGACCATCCCAGAAGGTTAGATATTGTCGCTAACCCATCTGCCAGACAAGCTAAGTTAATCATATTGCTTTTTTCTGACTGGTTTCTAATGGTACCAGTGTGTTGTGGGTATTGCTGTACTCTGTGCTCACATTTCTACAAGTCCAGCAACTTCAAAGTTTTATTTGCTAAAAGGTCTATTTTTTCTTAGTGGAAGACACAAAACACCAATAAAACAATTAAAAATGAAATATAGTGTGAACTTTATTTTTTTTGGCGAGTAGCCATGCAATAAGTGGGATAATGCATAGGTCCTCATTCATTATCCAAAAAAAAAAATTATTCTGACAGGATGAATAGGAACACAATGAGCAGTGGCGGACTACACATTATTCTTCACATACTATA
>JBBPDA010000039.1:17042038-17067722 GCA_037974385.1 Arnoldichthys spilopterus
TAAAGTTATGAGCGTTGAGTTAATCGCGGTATGTGTGAAATCACTGTGTGTGTGTGTGTGTGTGTGTGTGTGTGTGTCCTCTTGTATTAACACTGATACTTTCAAAGCCAGAGCAATAGATCCACTGTTATTAACCTCATAAAAAAGCAGTGTAATATTGACTATAAAACTAGGAATAACCTGAGTTCAGGTATCTGTGGGCCCATATTTTGCACCCAAGAAACCCCAGAGCACAAGGCTGTATGAGAGAAACTCATCAGGAGGAGCCAATATAACAGGATATGGCCCTTAGGCTAACCAGAGGGACTAAAAGCGAGTCACTGGAATGAATCAGGTCCCATATCAACCGACTATCCACCGATACTGCACCGCTCTAGTAACTAAGAAAAGCACTTACCAGCTGTATCTTTCTTCTAATGAAGAAGACAATTTGATTCCAGTATCTTCTCATATAATCTTCAAATCTTGGATAAATGAATGGGTATGGAGCTTTGGCTTTACATTCATTTTTGTTTGTCTTTGTTCAACACAGGTCTGCAGACCAGACTGCAACTGTGTGTGTTTACCTCTGGGGGCAGTAATCAGGCAGTCCAGAGAGTTTGTAACATGTGGGGTTTGAGGTTTATCTTTCACTGGATTGGTGAAATATGGCTCAGTTGGCTATATAAGACCTGAACCTTGAGCTCTTTGTGTTTAAAATTCCCCTGATATGGCAACATAGACAGATAAACATTGCTGCCACTGCTGACTGCAGAACAGACGGCGTTCGCAGATGACATTCTTTTTTTTCTATCCAAAAGCACATCTGACCGAACGAAGGTCATGAAAATCCATGTGGACAGTGTGATTCGCGTCAGTGAGCAGAAAATCCAAGATCGGCATTCTGTCCATTCTCACCTAACGCCACAGACATCAGAAATATGCTTCGTTCAGATGTACATGTGGAGTGATGACACAAAAAAATGTCTTTTTATCTCTAGAACTGAAAGAATTTGGTTCATACAGGTTGTATAAGATTCCTAAAACAGCTAAGCCAATAGAGCAGAGTGCTCTGGAGCAGTCGCACATGAGCTTAAGGTCACCATGCTCAATGCCAAATGTTCTGCAAAAGTGATGCAGAACTCCTTTGGGATGATTGTCATTCGTGATTTTGAACTAATCATTCTTCACTGTTACCCCACCAGAGCTCTTGTTAATGAATGCCATCAAATCCTCACAGCAAACCTTTCCTACTACTTATGTCAGCCTTCAAGCAAGAGTAAACCCTCTTACTTTCTATCAACATCCTTACTCTCAGACGAAAAGCCAATTTCTACATCAATAATCAGTGTGTAAAAAGCAAATTGCTACTAACATGGAACATAACGTGCATGATTATTTTACTTTTTTAGGCATGTAGAATACAACTCCTATATTGTTTCAAGAGTCTCCTTAATTTACTGCACATAAATCATCTATGTATTAAACATTCAAAGTCCAAAACGTTCAAGGTCACCTTCAAATAACACTTAATTTTTGCAGGGCTAAGTCAACCATGGTGATTTAGCTCAGTGTAGAAGAAAAACGTCCTCTCCAGCCTCCCACGTCTGCCAATCGTCATGGATTTTATTGATGCCTGTGCCTCATCTCTGCTCTCAGGCACTGCTGCTGTCTGTGTATCAGCGCTTATACATCATTGGTGAGGAGAAGCGCACCTAAACCCGCTCGGTGGCAATAAATCTGGCTCCCCGAGGATCCGGCCGATATGAGACGCCCCACTTGTGTGGACGCTATGGGTGACAGTGAAGGACACTCCATATCAACAGCAAACGCCGCCTGTACGACAGGGCCAAGTGTTTGGGATTAAATGCTCCAGTAGAACAGGGGAGTGAGGGAGGGAGAAGTAGAAGAAGGGAAATAGAAAAGAGGGCCTGTACAGCTCTTGACAGCGTGGATTTGAAGCAAAATTTATTGTCAGTAGAAGGACAAACCTCAGCCAGTCATGGATCTATGAGTTGTTCTGGTGTGGTGGGCAATATGCTGAAGTAGAGTGTTTTGGTTTTTTTTACTCAATTGAATCGGTCAACATATTTTTGATGGCCCTTTCACACCATGGGCTCAGAGCAGCAGTGGTGTTTAAGATCTGTCTAACTACTGTGTATATACTTTAGCATCTTAGATGTTTGTCCATATTGCATGCAGGATTAAAAATGAAACTGCTATTTCTCTGCTAAACCCACACAACCAAGTGACTGAGAGGCCAATCTGAGTCTATTTGATATTATGCAGCACAATATTGTATTCCTTAGCCTCAGTCATTTGACTGAATTCACATGCACACATTTTTGTGGTTCATCTGTACTCAGCATGTACTATTATGCAAAAACATTGTACAATCATTAGGAATCCAGACTGCTAGGCAACCACTAAACATAGACTAAGGCAAAGTCCACATGGCAAAAAATTCATTTATCCAAGACAAATCTTGGATAAATGAATGCACTCTGAGTGACCTACGTGTTTAAGTTGTGTTTTGTAGCAACACTTGATTGACTTCACTATGAAGTTACATTTATGTTGGTTTGCTTCTGTTCAATGCAAACTTGCACCCAGACTGTAATTGTGTGTGTGGGCAGTAATCAGGCAGTCCAGAGTGTTTTTAATCTGTGGCGTTTGAGGTTCATCCTTCTTGGATTGGTAAAATATGGATCAGTTGGCTTTATTAGACCTCCTTGTGTTAAATATCCTCTAGATACGCAGTTTTAGGCAGAGAAAACATTGCCCCTGGTACTGGGCCTGCAGAATCATAGGACATATCCAGGCCTCCAGAACATTTAATTAAAAGACAATTTCTTTATGCTCATTGGGATTTCATGTTAAATGCAGTAATCCATTCTCTCCATTGTAATGAAGATAGTAGTTACATGTATATGGCCTCAGTAATATATTCAACATCCAGAAATACTGGATGGTTAACTGGTTAATGGAAACAAAAACAATCCTCACCAACACAAAGGAGTTGGTATTCCATCCAACTTCCTGGCTTATCCTATCCATTAAAGCAGAAAGTTTGGGTCTAGAGATTACTGCAGCATAATGAGAGTAGGCAAGTGTACAACAAATCTGGAAATAGTTGCATTTTACACTGAGGCTAGAGTATCTCTAAAACAATTTAATCTGTGCTCGTCAACATGTCTGACCGTCCTCACAGCAAAACAAGTCTGTCACCGCCAGGAGTACACACGATAACCAAAATACAATAAGGTTTTATTTTCTCACAAAGCAAAGTCAGGCTGGGCTTTTTTTTGTTCCGCAGCCCCGTTCGTTTTAATACATAACGGTTTGGTAATTACACCGAATGATTAAATTGACCTTACTGGGTTTATTTAAGAGAATCCAATTAATCTAAGGATAGACGAAGCCCTCCACTGGCAGATTATAGCTCTATTTTCGCAAAAGCGGGTCAAGGATCTAAAAACAGAGACGTCACTCTTTTGGCTGCGCTCGGGGACCGCTCAGAAGCCAGTGGATATGGGTAATGAACGTGCCTTTCCTCCTCGCTCTGGCTCCCTTGGAGCTCTCTTATCTGGAGGGTTGTTGGCTATTTGTTATGCTAATAAAACATCTTCAGCTCACTCGCCTTCAAGATGCATCTCAGCAACACTCCACCTATCAGAAATTAGACTAATTTATGGAGCAAAATGGAAACTAATGCCTAAGGTGTAAATGTCTGTGAGATATCAGAGGGAAAAAGCGAGAGAGAGAGAGAGAGAGAGAGAGAGAGAAAGAGAGAGAAAGAGAAAGAGGGAGAGATGAATAGAGAAAGAGAGCAAGAGATGGATGGAGAGAGAGAAAGAGAGAGAGGGAGACAGAAAGAAGGAAGGAGAAATTATAGAAGGGAAAGGGGGATGGAAAGAGTGCCGTAAAGCAATATCAGAAGAAAAAACTGCCACATCTGTCAACAGACATCAATAACGATGACGCTCCGACTCTCAGTCTCTTTTAATTAGCTCCTCTGGCAGGACGTTTTAATCACGCCTCATTCTTTGATGTTTCCTGCGAGTTATGGAACAAAGTCATTTGTGCGCTTTGATAAGTGAGCCCACGTGTATCAGGACCTGTATCCTTCGCGAGACTAAAATTATTTTGGCAATTTTTTACCCGTGTAAATGAAACCTTAATGAGTGGAGCGGTGTGTAATTCAGCCCCATTCATCTTAGTCTGGATCTGTGGGCAGATTAGAGCTGGATAGATGAGCATCCAATTGCACCGTGCAGTACTGTTAACCCTCAGTGGGAGGAAAAAAAACAAAAGAAAAAAACAAAGCCTACACTGGAAAGAACTGGTGTAGGCATTAAGGCAGGTGCAGTAATGATCAAAATACAGAAGTAGGCACATTGTCATCTTACTGGCTTCAATGAAACAAGAGCACTGCATAATAAGGAGCTATTTTCCTCATGAATCTTCATTGACCTGCTAAGGGATTGGCTCCTTCGCCTCATTTCTCAGTCGGGCACGTTTTACTTTTGCCTTTCATGTTTTTATTGTTGTTTTAAAGACAAGCCTTTCTCAATCTTTTGCCTAATTGCAATCAAGTATTCCAATCACTGCTAGACCTTTGAACCTCATTGTGCTTCAGAAACATGTTTCTACTCTTGTTGTGATGCCTTGGTGGTGGGATTCAATATGTTTACAGCAAACAACAGACATTCAAGCAGCACGCTGTAGCCCCCCTGAAGACCGGAAATAATGCTTTGATGAGTTGTAAAGAAGAGCTGTATTGTTCTGGCAGGTGTTGTCCACATCTGTTCTGTAAAAACACGTTTAGTTGTGCACGGCGGCTCAGTAATGGTGGCTCTACGCCACCGTAGACAGGTGTAGCTTTGCTAAATGGACTATTACATAGCCGTTGGTACAGTGTTTCCAACAACTGATTGGATTATGCATGGGTTGAAAGTAGCCTTCAGAGCTAGGATTTTGCAACTTTCTGTCAGTTTGGCACCAGTTATGGACAGTACGGGGATTAAAGCAGGATTTGACTGAGTTACCAAGGGATATAGTGGACTTTAATTTGAGACAGCAGAAAATAACAAGGACAATTGAGTCCCCCCATCCACCCCCCCCCCTAAAAAAATTGCAGATTCATGTGATGGTATGGGGATGCATTAGTGCACATGACATGGATAAACTTGAAAAGCACCATAAATGCTGAATGTTTTGAAGCAAAAAAAAAATAAAATCAGGAAAGTCCTTGCTTATTTCAGCAAGAGAATTGCAAAGCCCTTTGTGCACAAACTACAACAGCTTGGCTCTGTGGCAGAAATGTCTGGCTGCTAAACTGGCCTTTTTGCAGCCCAAACCTGTCACCCATTGAAAACATTTGGCACATCATGAAATGAAAAATACAGCTAAGGAGAAACTGAGCTGCAGAGCAGAAGAAAACCCTTATCAGGCAAGAACGAAAAAAACCATTTCACTTTGAAAACTCAAGCTTCTGGTCTTCTCAGTCCCCAAAGGTTCCCCAGAGCATTGTAAAAAGAACAAATAATGCAAATTTACTGGTTACATGAAATTTAAAATGAGAAAATATTAAAAAAAAAAAAAAAAACTTTCTTAGTTTCAACACTGCAGATGTTGTCTTTGAACTATATCCATATTTTATATCTACGCGATTTGTTGTTTTACATATTACATAGCATTCTAACTTGCAGTTGTATAATAGAAGTCAGTGGGCAGTTGAATCAGCAGCTTCCCTTTTGCTTTGATTATGCAAATGAAAAATATTAGCGATGAAAAACTTGTTCATCTGTCGCTGAGGTCAAACTGACTGTGCACATAAAGGAAAGGTTATGCAGTTGCGTGCAGACAAAGTGACACGAATTTGCATTTCTCTTCTAGAAGTGACGATGGAGTGAAAGAAGGGTGAAACAAGGAAGACGGACTGGGACGGCATCTGTGCACTCCCACGACAAAGCCATTGCTATTAATCACAAATTCATTTTCTCCCCTTCTCTTCGCGATGACTCCGATTAATTCCTTTAGATGATGAAAGCATTAATGCATCCTTACCTCTCTAATCTCCTCAGTGCTCACAGATTTAAACAGAGTGGAGTGTCAAATCACACAACAGAATGCGAGCTTGACTTCTTCATAAAGGCATTAGCGACATAATCTGCTTCTTTTGTTTGAGCCGCAGCTGAGTGGCACAACGGCGCTATAATCACTTTTAAAGTTGAAAGGCAAAGCAGATTATAGGAAAATTTACAATTGATGCCAACTGGGAACACTGTAACCTACATTGCACTTGGTTATCACTTCAGCATCAACAACACTGATGCGAGAACAGGCGTTGTATACAGATCCAGATTAAAAGCCCCCTTGTTCGACAGCTGACCTTATCTGACACCACTACTGAGCAAACGTGACCAAATTAAGTTGATGAAGGATTTAATCATGGATGGCTATACATCACAAGACTGACAAATGAGTTCCTTTGCTACTGGTGTCATATTTCTGAGGAGGCCTATGATGTGCCATAGATAGAAATGGAACACATCAGGTTTAAATTTAAAGAGAAATTATATATAGGTCAAAAATCATACGTCACTTACAATTGTTCTGCTATCATTCAGGTAGTTTTTTAGGAAGTAGACCAATACTTAATTCACAAAATATGGTTATCACTGTTGTGTTAATTAAATACATGTGTTGTTATTTTTTGGCTAGAAAATGGTGATTTTGAGATTCTCTTGATTTATCCACAGGAGTTTATGTCTGTTTGTTTTTTCCCCACAGTGTTTACTAGATTATTACCTAGAAAAGGATGACCTAGCCAAAAAAAGCGCACATTTTCAGTATTTCAGTATGATCAACCATGATCAAGTGCAATATGTTCATTTCTTTTCCATCTGACTCTACTGGTAGTTCTTTATGACAGAAATGGAGCCTAGTTCCCCGCTTAGAGAAGACCTGGGTTAATGAGTAGTGTACAGCCTCACTGATAGAAGTTCTCTGTGCCTCAGGCAGAGACACTGAGCTCCCAAGTTTTGCTAGTGTAGCAACCACAATGAAGCAAGTCGGTAAAATTTCAGAAGTTATAGTCATAAGGCTAAGACTAAGGCTAGTCACAGTGCAGCCTTATTGTTGTTGGGTGTAAAAGTACAGACAGGGAATCAAATGCAGTATACCCAATTCCCTGTACAGGCAGTTACACCAATAATAGCCTTGGGCAATACACCTAATGGTACAATTTGTATATATGGCATATGCCAATTGCATAAACATGAAAGTCCAACCATCACAGTGGGGCAAGTCATTTTCATATGGTTTAGGCTAATACTTCTCACATTCAGTGAGATACCCATTAAGAAACTTTTGATTTGATTTTTTTCTACAGACACCAGCAACCTTATTCACCTCTATGACAAGGGTCAGACCATGAGTGCCAGATGCCAGAGTATCTCTTTGTCCATTCATAACATGAAGTCATAATTATTTTTATGTACAAACATCATATACAAACAATCTCTCTCGGACTAGTAATGTTTCACTATTTACAGTACATTATATTGTCCATAGATACAGGGAATACAGAGGCATCTCAATCCATGTAATACCAAGCTGGAAACTACTGCTGAATGTGAGTGACCTTCAAGCCCTCAGAAGGCATTGCATGAGATACCATGTTATTGGCCAAACTGGGTCAGGCATATGTTAGAAAACCATTATCACTACAAAGTCTATCACTGCAAGAAATGCAACATTAACCTATTACACACAAAAAACCCATGCATCAGTTCTATTCAGAAATGCAACCAAGCACATCTGTCTTATACTGAAAATATATGGTGCATCATGAAGAGAAGAATCAGACATCAGCGACTGTGGACTGGTAAAGTATTGAATCAATTAAAAATGGACAAAAAATCAGCTTTCAAAACTCCATCAATTAGCATCCTCAGTTTCCAAATGATTCAAATGTGAAGTTAAATGGAACGGTGATGTAACAGTGGTAAAAATGCTCCTGTCCCAGCTTATCTTTAAATGTATTGCAGGCATCACATAGTATATTTGTTTATATTGACAAAATACATTTTAGCTTGTTTTAATTGCATTTCACAATATGTTTCCTTGTTATAGTCCAACTAAACTCTTATTCAAGGTCATTGCGACTGAAACATCCAGCCCATGCCAACATTGGCTGTTACAAGCCTAAAATGTCTGTGAGTAAGCTGGATCAGATACATTCTTATCAGATATAAATATAAGCAACCGAGAGCTTGTACATAATGACAAACCTAACCGGAATTAGCATAATTGTAAAACAGACATGAATTCCATTTATATGACAAATTAAAAAGGGATTCACATGGAACATTCTAATGTACTAACATTTACGGCTGTCACAATCATGATTTAATGACTGTCCCTCTGTCTAAACAATATATAAGGTAATGTGTACAGGCTGGAATATTCCATACTTTATCCATCATTTCACCAGGCTGTGTGCTGTCAACCTTACTGGCTTCACAGCTTTCAGTATTAGCTTATTTGATCAAGAGCAAACAAAACTAAATTTCACATAAGCGAAAAAACACAAAATACACACAATTCATTAAAGGGAATTGCAGAGGCAACATGACAATAGAGGATACAGCAGAGCTATTAGGGAACAGAGGGAATTACAACATATAATTTTTCCAGGTTCCAAAACTGGGACAGCATTCCAACTGAGAGGATGTTTAATGACATGTTGATTTGCACAGGATTAATATAACCTTGGGTTATTGCTATGGTTCATTTATAGTAGATGGAAAGTGCCAGAATCTTTACTGATGCGGAACCTCACAGTCTACAAAAACAGCTTACATGGTGGAGTTGGACAGTACTAAAATCAGTGAGAAACACTGGTAATAATGACTCCACCTCCCAGTGTAAAACTGTACTGTAGATAGTCAGAAATCATTATTAACATTAAGTTACACCAAAACGTGTCATGCTCTGGCCCTGTTTAACACAGCAATAAAATCTACATTTGGAATCTTCAGGAGACACTTTTCCAGCGTAATGTGTGTGGCTGAGGTATTATTTCCTAACAATACCCGGTAACACTTATCGACATTAACCTACATAGACATTTAAAAAGGTTTATTCCAATAAGCATCACCAGTCATTTTCTGAGATGAAACTGAAAAGAATTGCTTTAATGACAGATGACGCTTGTTGAAATAAACCTTTATAAATGTTAAAAGACTTACGTACATGCCATGTAGCCTTAGAAACACTACCCTACAGTAAAGTGTTACTGTTATCCAATACACATATATTTGATACAACACAACATCCCATTGTTGACCTGTAGATGGCCCCTGCTTCTGGCATATTTTGACTACACAGAGAACTAAAAACATGAATAATCAATATGTATTTATAATAGTATTTTGAATCCACAAATAATGATTTTAAATCCCATAGCATGAACAATGCCCTGTTCTGATGTACACCATGTCTGTTTTTGGGTCCACACAAATCTTACAATTTGTGAATTTAGAGACTTAGCTTTTTGGTGATGCCTTCACTAATAGTTAGATCACACTCATTCTGTTGCTTTCACGCCACTCAACATTAGTGCTCACATATTTTACATGGATTTTTTTTTCATTAAATAATCCTAATTATTCCACATTATATATATATATATATATATATATTGGCCAATCCCCAATTTATTAGCAGTAGATTTAAGGTTTAAGATTATTATGTTTACACGAATGTGAGAGTAAATTCACATATCCTGATATATTGTGTAAAATAAAAATAACGTAATAAGTTTGTAAGTAGCAAGACATTGCATTTTAGCTATATTGCCAATCTCTTCTGTATTAGTTTTGGAAAATAAGTGGTATTGTGCCAATTAATTTTGCATATTAGTCACAGCCTAAAATGGCCCACTTTACTTGATTTCACCCTACAGAAAAGAAGTGAACATAAAAGGACAATTTTTTCCACCACTGGTGCGCATATAGTAGCTACTTATGTGTCCTATTACACCTAATCAGGAAAGTCCTCTAAGATGATTACAGAGTGAATGGATATGCTGTGTTCATTTGTTGGGGGTGTTTTTATTGACATGAGGCAAACCAGGCGTCACCTTCTGCTAATCAGGTGTTATATTGGGCCCAAACTCCATTAGCCATGACTTTGTATATAGTATTAGCCATTAGCTACGACTTTGTATGGCATGTAAAAAAGCTTTAGTTTTTCAGCTCGGGGACGGTGTGCAGGATAAAGGCTTTTGCGTGATTGAGCGGGTCACAGCTCTAACAAACAGATGATATCATTAAGAGCTTTGTGGGAAATAATTCCTCCCACCATCCTTCCCACAAGGTTGCTATTAGTATTTTCTTTTCTCATTTAAAGTATTGAAAACTCTGGAAAATACATCCCTTAAAAAATATAAAGGAAGAAAGCCAAAAAAAAAAAAAAAAATCAAGCAGATGAGCCATTACTTGGATACACCAAAGTGCGGTGGCATTACTGAGCACAGAATACAAAGGACCATGCACACAAAGAAATGACAGATACATATTTGAAGGTGAAATTACATTTCAGTTCTCTCTTCAGAGAGTGAAGCTGGTGCATTCAGAAACGGAGAGGGAATTCTAGGCAGAAGGACAATTTTTTTGTTGTTGTTCCCAGTTCCCAGTGGTAAAACACTCACTGTCATTCATTTCAAAGTCTTCAGTGGGCTTTATTTTAGGTAAGGATAAGGTTGCTAATTGAGGAAGAGGGGGTGGATTAGCCCCAGAGCCATACTAACTGCAGTACACACACTGGAACAGATACAGAAATAGAAAAGATCCCATATCATGAAAAACTTTCCTCACATTTTGAATGACAGTTTAATGTACATAAACAATGTAAAAGTATCAAAACATACCATTCACTCCTGAATCCATAAAGCCCATACCTGGAAACAGCTTGAAGCAGATTAGGCACACACATTCATGCTGATGTTATGAGGCGTTGCATCTTGGATTGCTTTTTGAATGAAACCCAATACAGGACAACCAATCAGGAAGAGCAGTGGGGACCTAGTGGATACCAGGCAACAATGAGGTATCTTGACAAGGTACCATCTCACTACACTGGTCCCCGAGCACTGGTGATAGCTCCACATGTGGGTGGATTAAATGCAGAGGTCACATTTCATTGTGGTGCACTTGATATGTGATGGGGTATGTTCACAATGACATACTTTCAATTTTACATCAGAGTAGAGGTCATTTACCTTTATCAGGCTTAAAGGCACAGCAGCAAAAGCAGCATGTCTAATTTTAAAGGATAAAGAATGGTTGGAAATTGGTCATCTAAAAAGGAAACACGTGTTTTTTTTGGTATACAAAACCATAAAAACATCATAAGCAGAAAAAGGGTCTTCAGGGAAAAAGAATACAAGAAAAATGAAGGATATGGGCCCATTAAAAGTGGCACTGTCGTTTCACAAAAGCCATCTGTGAAGATACAGGCCCCATGTGCACATCGCATATGCACAGATTTTCCCCCACAGATAGCACTGAAAGCTGAAACTCTAGCGAGCATTTTTTGGACTCCAGTTTAATGCAGTTAATTTAATGAAAGAACTGTTTGTGTAAACGCATCCCAAACCATATAATGAAGTAAATAAATGTTTATTATATATCTGATACATTTTCATTATACCAATTATATTGTGCTGCTTAATATAAAGGCAGCTTTTTTTCTCTTTTGTCTGTGACTGAAGTTCTTACTCTGATCTGCATATTGCCATAATCACTCAGAAAATCACATCAACAATAATAATAATTATTAATTATTATATCATAATTTAAATAACAAGTATATACTATTAATAACTTGACATGAATAAACAAATAGTTAGTAATAAAGTGTTTAAAACCATTTGTCCATGCAGACAGGTTAGGTTGTGCTCCCTCGTCTTTATTGCATTAACTACTGATGAAAAGATTTAGCAGTGAACTTTGCAATTATGGGCCACAACACTGACTTTATCACGTATATTATGACAATAATAATATATATCACCGACTATAACTAGTGGTGGTGTAACGGTTAATGAGTCACCCCTCTGAAAGTTTCTGGTTCAAATCCCAGACCACTGAGGTACCTGTGAGCACATTTTGTTGTGGTGCACTGTGCTGTGTTCACAATGACAAATAATTAATCATTCACTCATAACTATACAAAACAATTTGTGTTGTACTAGGAGTTTAAAAAACGTATACGGACATTTCATAGCTCTTTAACAACTGACAGTCATATCAGGTAACCGAATGGTTGAGGGGTTCAATTGGCAGACTTTTGCTATTTAATTAACCAGTTGTTTATATTACAGCCTGCCACTCACAAATAAGCCTGAGAGCCCTGGCAACAACCTTTCATAGTTTTTTATTATCCAGAGGGTTTTGATTGCTTGCAAATTTGTGCTATTTGTGCGTGTGCAAGGTGGCTTTAAGTGGTACATAGATACACTCTATTACTATCCAAAAACTGCTCAGAAATAATTACAAAAAACTTCAGAGTTAAAAGCAGTAAAATACTTTACCCTAGATTATGCAAAACACAAGATGATTTTTGGCTTGAGAATAATGTGTAAATGGAAAAACCCTCTCTGAGTAGGACTGTAAAAGGACTGTAAAAGGTCACTCTGTTACAGCTGGTCATCTCTCAATAGCTCTAATGAAGCGAGCGAATTAGCCACAATGTCTGCTTTCGAAAGCACATTACCTTTCATGGAAGGTGCTTTTTGAATTAATAATAAACTCTCCAAAGTGCTGGGTCTTTAACAGCTGATTTACATTGAGTTAACTGAAAAGGAGACACCATTCCCAAAAGAGGCAAAATGTCAGGCATGATATTTTGTTGTAGCAAACAAGAGTTTTTTATGCTAATAGCTATTATGCTGTTATGTGTATGACAGTCATGGAGTTCGACTTTTGAAGAGAGGCTAAAGGGGCCTCCTGAACAAGTAAAGACAGCTTTCAGAGTTTAGCAAAGGCCATTTGTAATACTGTGCCTTTAACCTTATCTCTATGTAGGGCCTACTGTGTATGTGTGTTTGTTTGCGTGTGTGTAAGTGTGTGTGTAAGAGACTGATGGACCTGCAGCAGTCCTCAGGTACTGTTGCCGATCCCAGGTCAACAAATCTCCTCATGTACCTGCAGCCTTTCAGCAGTGATGCATCAGCTTCAGCACACCTACTGCTGCACTGGAAACATAGCAAGCAATGTAGCACCCTAACAAATTGAGCACACACACACGCTCCAGCACAAGTGCCAAGGATGATGTCATCGGCATGGCACCACCTACTGTCAATGTCACCTTCACCTATCTTGTTTCAGCTGCTGAGGCTTGAGGCTTGAAGCTTGTATATTACATGCTACTCACGGCCTTGATAGCTGAAAATGGATGCTTTCAAATTTGGCAACAGAACTGATACTAACACTCAACCGTGGCCCCTAGAGATCTTTTTATATGCTGTTGGTCTGTCAGGGCAATGGTGGGATCATTACTAACATGTTTATGTGTCTTTGTGCCTATGTGTTTCTCCTGTTAATGTCACGTGTTTGCATTGTGCCATTCTAGGCCAGAATCATGAGCGCTTAATGTGTTCTAATGGGACAATTGCAAAGAAACAGCTCATTAGAGTCTTAATATTAAAGCCAGATGCTAAGGCCCTTGGGTAGAAGATCACAATAAAATTAAGTGTTAGGACCAAAGATCACCAAAATAAATAAATAAATAAAAAGAAAAGGGGAAATGCAAAGACCGCTGTCTTCTTCTCAATCTGTAGTTAACCAGCTTTTCAGTGATCTTAGCTCCACAGGTCTATAAATGTCTATACAGGTTTATATTAGTTGTTGTGCATGGCTTATGCAGGTGTCACAAACCTTATACAGCAACAATGTGTAAATGTTACAAACTCCCCTCTGAAAAATTCAGTAATTAACAGCAGTTGTGTTGCTGACACTACACGATTCTGAAAGTGGTAGGATCGCTGCACTGTTCACACTACACAACACTGAGACGTCTGATAACAGTCAGACAGTTGTGTGGTGTGAGCAGGGCAACGACAGGGGGTCACCAACTACAACATCTTTTAGCATGACTGGTCCATATGGTTCTACAAAACAATATTCTGTCATGAAAAGTCATGCAATAAATGATAAAACAGGAGTTTTTAAATGGACATTCAAAATACACAAGCACCATTTGCACGATCATACATTAAAAAAAGAAATGTGCAAAAGAAAAAAGAAATGGATCTGGAAGAAGGAATGGTTCAGTGCACATGGGCTGTATGGATTGTCTATTTGGAACTGGAGGTTAGTCTTTAAATGCTGTTTAGTTTGTTGAGTCCACTGTGACTTTGCTTCCCATCATGTTTTATTTGTATTTTTTTTGAGCTGAGGTAAATGTCCCTTTTTCCAATGACTTCTATCCTGCGGTCTCATTGGCAGTAGCATGCCAGTGACAGGCCCAGATATTTAGCAGGATATTAGACATCTGGTCAGAGTCAGAGCCTTGACTTTCTAGTGTTCACACATAGTGATTGTTGATCGCCAACAAAAGGTGGAATTGAGCCCAATTTAATTTAATTCTTCTTGACACAAAAACAGCATTAAAATTGTGTAAACTGTGTCAATCACACCAAATTGTTCACCAAAGCCAAAAAAAATTGTCACCACAAGAAGTACAGAATGATTGTCCATGTCAAGAATACATGTGCTTTATTGTCCTAAAGATTCCAGTATTCGTTTGTAAGAAAGCCCACCCATTGCAACAGTAGTAAATTAGCTGGAAGTGTGCAGAAGAGTGCAAGGAGCCTCAGAGAAGCAGAATGCATGAGTATGAAATGGAGCAGCGAAGGACCGGCTGCAGGCTGGAAGGAATAAATAGGGAAGAGAGGCAAAGAGGATGCGGCAAGAAAACAGTGGCAGAGGGAGAGAGGGAGAGATGGAGAGGGGGAAGGATGGAGGCGGCCCCTGGGCTTCTGTCAGTCTGGTTTAGTCTGTCCATCCCATGAGCACAGATCAGGGACATCTGGAGGGTAGACAGTGACTGACATGGCTGCTTGCCTCTTTGCCTTGTTGGAGTTCAACAAAACTACAGGAATCACCCATATCCCTCAGTACAATACAGTGCAAAGCAGGACTGTACAAAATTCAGGAATCAAAAAAATAATGGATTAAAAATAAACAGACTCTTAATGAAAGAAAGAATTGTTACCATGTTAGCTCAGTCGTACACATAAATACATACACTGGATTAGGTTTGTCACAAGGTTTGTAAAAAATTATCAAATAACATCTAGGTTCTCAATGAAATGACTCACAGACTAGTTTGCTTAAATCAAGTTTCTCCATGATGTGAACACCAAGGAACTTGGTGCTCTGGACAGTCTCCACCGAGGAGCCACCGATGCTCAGTGGGGAGTGATTATGTTGTGCCCTCCTGAAGTCAACAACTATCTCTTTGTCTTCTCATTCAGGGAAGGATTGCTGGCTCTGAACCGGTCTATCAGCCGTTTCACCCCATCTCTGTACGCTGCCTCATTGTTCCTGCTGTTCAAACCCACTGCAGTTGTGTCATCAGCAAACTTGATGATGTGTTTGGTTAGTTGTTCTCAAGTTCCATTCAGATAAGATAACAGACTCCTTGTGCAATTATATGAAGGATGTGAATCAAAAACACAAAACCTGTTACCAATGGCAGTGGTCATGAATTTTTGTTCAGCAGTTATTATCAAGAAACATCAGACTGCCAACCATGTCATTGAGTGCATGGAACTTTTTGCAGCGTTCTGAGCAATCATGGAATATGTAAAGCAAAAAGTGCACAGTCAGTTTTTGAAGTTGTCAAAGTCAAAAAAAGTGAAAGTAATTATTTGTCATTCTGAACACATTTAAGCACCACAACGAAATGTGACCTCTGCATTTAACAGCACATGTGGAGCAGGGGGGCAGCTATCAGCAGCACCCAGGATGCAGTGTAGTGGGATGGTACCTTGCTCAAGGGTACCTCAGTGGTGCCCAGGTCGGGACTTGAACCTGCGCCTTTCAAGTACCAAGGGCAATATCATAACTACTAGGTCACCACTGCCTTTTTATTTTAAATATGGTAGATGCAAAGATCAACATGACAAAGGTTTCAAGGTGCTGACTTGCCCTCCAAATTCTCCAGATGTCAATCCATCTGTGAGACGTGCTGAACAAACTAGACCAATCTATGGAGCCTGCTCACAGGACCTAGACCACAGGATCTGCTGCTAACACCTTGGTGCCAGATGCCACAATACTACTTGGTCTTGAAGAGTCCATGCCTAAATAGGTCAGAGCTGTTTTGGCAGCACAAGAGGACCTACACAATATTTGGTAGGTGGTTTTAATGTAATGGCTGATTTGTGTATACAGTAGATTATGTATCATATTAAAGTATAAAGCTATAAAGAGAGACGTTCAACTACTTAGTATATGAAAAATTTTGAATTCCATTCAATTTTATTCCTGTTTCCTATTTCACATTCACAGACCCAGTTGGACTGGACTTGTGCACAACTGTGTTGCAGGAATAAAGCAGACCATACACTGATATTTATAAATCCAATTTAAAGGAGCACTAATAACCCCCCTGTCTCCATGTCGTTCTTCCCCTTACACTGCAGTGCTGCTCTGCTAAAGTGATGGTTGCCAGGTTACCGCCTCTCAAAATGCACAATCATAATTATTTTTGAATAAATAACAAGGGTTCTATTAAAAAAGGACATGAGTGAAATCTGGATTCTGGTCATGTAAGAATGCAGGGGTAGCAGTGCTCGAACACACTTGCTTTTTTCTGTGTGGGAGTGTGAATGTGTGGATAGGTGCATGCACATACGTACATGCTTGAGTGAAGTTTTCAACATGCACATAGCCTTCTCCTTTCCAGCAATAATTTAGAAACATTTTTGTGTGCCTTACCTTAGAGCTGAACTTTCCCCTGCTTAGAATAATGGCACAATAAGATGCTATAAAGTGTTGATTTGGTGTGTGTGGATTGTGCATGTGTGTGTGTGCTAACCAAACTTGCATTTCTAGGGCGTAATGGTGCAGAAAGGTCGAGAGGAGTGTTTGAGAGTGTGTCCTTGTGTCAGATGAGGAGCGGGGAGTGTGTGTCGTGTTTGTAAACACGCTGTCTATTAGAGGTCCTCCTCTGGAGCATCGCATATGCATAGTTAATGTTCGTTTGCAGCCTGCTAGTCCATAAAACTCCCGCCATATCGCCATTAAAAAAAGCCTTTCTTTTTTCCAGATGGTCAGTTTTTCTATTGGGTCCCAGAGGCGTGCATATACAAACACAATTTGAACAGTGTTGTGTGAGCCTATCCAGGCATGGCCACTTTTTGTGCACCAGAACAATTCAATTAGAAAAAAAGAGAGGTCCCTTCCAAATAACTGATGAAGGATAAACTGAATATTTACATCTTTATCCCTGTCTCACCCTCTGACATTTAAAGACCACTACATTTTTTTCTCAATTGCCCCTAATTTGCTCAAATTATGGAAAACACATCTTTATCACTTTCACTTGCAATGTACCATTCACTTCCCTGTCTGTACAATTGTTACACTTGTGAAGCGCTGAGCGAATTGTATGCTTTCTTGATATATATCCTAAATATATAACCTAAATATAAAATATTTCTAATACTAAGTGCAGTATATACATAACATTATGCATATTAATTTACTGTTTGCACAACTGGCGTGTGCAAAAGAACCTTTAAGTTCATAAACATGCTGTTTGTTGTGCAATGCTGTGTAACAAATCTTGTCATTTTGCCCAGTTACCGTGCACATATCAGACTGCATCAAAACAACACTGGCAAAAGAATGTAATAAAACTACGATAGTGTCAAACACTTGTAATCTTTTGGTCTCTGAGCGTATTTGTCTCATTAGGCCTTAATCCAAGTCAGGTGTTTATTATTTAAAAACATAAAAAATGATCTGACCCTTCAAATTTCTCAGTGTACTGTACTTATACCCAACAGCCATGGGCTCATCTAAATGGAGTTAAAGAACTGAACTGGGAGATCAATAAAGGGTATAGACTAATAAAAAAGTTTACAAAACACAACACTCACATCACCGGGATGGACCTACAATTAGATATGCTGCCAGGTTAATAGTAATGCACTGGGTAATAGTGTAGCAATGTCACAAAATCATTGTGGAAGGGTCATCAGAAGATAAAATGAACTATGGTGTCATTACAAAAGTCAGTGCCAACATTTACATAAGATCAAAATGGAACTCTCCAACTGCAGAATGAGGCCTGGAAATGCCTTACTGAACTAACCAAGGACTTTCTGGGAAAGGGCATCACCTTGAGGCAGCATATGTCCAGGATGAATCCATATCCAACATGGATTGATCATATTGCAGCACAGGTTTCCACTGTCTTTCAGTCCATCTGAGATGATCTTTGGCCCAGAGAACTCAACAGCACTTCAGCATAGAATTGATGTATGGCTTTCTCTTTGCGTATTAGAGTTTTGGGTGGCATTTCATTTCAAACTGGTGAGCCACAATCCATCGTGCATCATATAAACTCATAATAATTAGAAAAATGGCAACAAAAACAACATATATTGCTCAAACTGAGAAATTTTATTGCTTTATGAAAACTATTTGATCATTTGTAATATTATGCCAGCAACACATTTAAAAAAAGTTGGAAAGGGGCAACAAAACACTGGAAAAGTTGTGTATTAGGTTCATTGGTAACATTATTGGGTATGAAAAGAGCATCTCAGAGAGGCAGAGCCACTTATAAGTAATGATGGGGAGGGCTTCATCTCAATATTAAAAAATTTGAAATACACTGAAAACACTAAAATTGCACAGAATTTGGTGATTTCTTTACCTATAGTACATAAATAATTAATTCAGGAAATCTGGAGAAGTCTTTCTCGCAAGGTGTGAGGCTGAAAACCAGTATTGGATGGCCATGATCTTAGAGCCCACAGACAACACTGCATTTAAAAAACAGACATGATTTTGTGGTAGAAATCACTGCATGTACTTAGGAACATTTCTAAAACTCACTATATGAGAACACAGTTTATCACTGCATCCAATAATGAATATATATATAATATATAAACATGATCTAGAAACACTGACAAGTCAAAATTAAAAAAAAAAAAAAAAAAACATCATCAAGCTTGTTCTCAGTACACAGTTCAAAAGTTAGTATCTGTGATGGTATGGGGGGTATTAGTGCATTAATGCCATGGGTAGCTTGCACATCGGGGAAGATCTTGCTTATTATATTTTATATATTGTGCTATATTATTATATTATATTATATTATATTATTATAAGAAGAAATAAATGGGAACAGATGATCTGTGGTGACTACTATAACGGGAGCAGCTCTGGGTAAAAAAAAGAGATGTTATAATTTTCTCCTAACCTTCATATTTTGGAACATTTCAGGAAGCCATAACTTCATTCTTATTTTGCTTGTGTTGCAGGTGTCAAATTTTAAGTTTGTTTATATTTACAAAAGACATTCAAGTTGATCAGTGAAAATATTGAAAATCTTTTAAACTTAAGGAAAGTTCTAGAGAGTAAAAAAATCACACATCTACAATTCTAGAAATGGGGTTTGTAAAAGACCAGAAAAGAACGGAAAGCATCAGAGCACAGGGAACATATATTAAAAAGTGACCTATTTATTGCAAAGCTAATAACTAATCTGATTAGGGCTTAAGCACTGGGCTGTATACAAATATCCACAATTACATGAAATCAAATAATATTACATTAGATGTTAATAATGTAATGTATTGTAACACAAGTTATAATTGTTTATTACAGTGAAATGAACAGAAATGGCATCTAAATAGTAATATATGTGTGCAACAAAACATACAAAGCCTATCCCACTTGAGTCATTAGATTTGTCTGTAATTAATTAATTAAATAAATAAATAATAAAAAATGTTTTTGAATACATATTCAACATTATACTGTCCATTTCTCAACAAGCACTTTTCCAAGAGTGAAGCATGGGATTGCAACATTATGGTCAGGGGTTTGCTCAGCATGGATTGGTTTTCTTGTTAAAACAGATTATAGCAGATTAAACAGTAGGGTTGCACTGGATACACCCCTTATTATAAAGACCAATGAACAGAGTTTGATGGTGCAAAACCAAGACACCAGTATACAGGAATACAGTAAATGTCATCCTTCACAATATTCCTCAGACGCAATAGTGCTAGAAGGTAAATAGTATGTGTGTTGCCTGAAAAGAGTACATGTAAACTGGTTGTAAAAGTGTAAACAAGAGTAAAACTTTATAAGACAAGATAACTCATTCAGATACAGAAGTCCAACTTTCCCGGCTGACATAGTTTAGGCACCCAGCCACAGGCAGAAGAGCATGAAAATGGTACAGCACATGTAATATCTTTGTCTCTCTCTCTCTGGTGGTTCATACTTAATAATACATAATAATAATAATAATGACATCATCAGTGATGTTTAGATTTAAACAAGTATTTGATAAATTGTAAAAAAGTTTAAACGTTGTTGGGTTACTTTAATAAAATGTTCTACAAATAGTTAAACATATACATGCAGATATGTGATGAATATTTTGTAATCAGGCTAAAATGTGTACACTGGAATACCCCTTACTTACCTCAGGGTACTGGGATAAGTGTGCTGGGTGTCAGGATGTAATAATTAATGGGTTAACCTTGGAACAACCATTCATTTAGCTAGACTAGCACCAAAGTTAGGAAAGTTAACAATACCATGGTGATAGGAATATCTTGCTGTACCACTAGCTAGAATATACAACTAGCATCTAGTTACTAGGGGAGTGAAGTGTCACAGTGATGATAATACAATATTATCATGTTATTTGACTTGAAAGCACACAGCACATTATACACAGCAGTCTCTGTAGCCACACTGGAGACTCAGACTTCCTTTCAAATTTGCACTGTGATGCAAGAGAAGAAGCAGTTGTGGACTTCAGAAGCAGAGGTATCAGAGCAGATGTGTGTATCAAAATTTAAGAACATTAGAAACATTGTAAAAGAAATTAAATAATATTATTTTTGAAATGTTGACACCTGGCACTACTGTATCAATGTAATATAATGCTGAACAAATTTTATATTAAAATATTTTTATATCAAACATATACCCTGGTCTTGTTCCTTGTTTTCTTATCATTGTATTGCTTCTGTGTTCTGTTATTCCAGTCTTTGTTTATATTTGCCATTTGATCTTTGTTATTATTTTCCCCAGTCATGTTCCTTTCCTTAGCCCTGCCTCTTCATTATCATGTCCAGGTGTATTTCCTTCCTCTTGCCACTCCTCATGTCCAGGTGTGCCATGTTTCCTGTTAGTATATAGGCTTGTGTGTTTGGTTTTTTCCTTGTCTGGTCTCTGTTGCTATGTTACTACCTTACTCCTGTGAGTGTTTAGGTTCTATGATTTATTGTTTATTTGTGCATAGTGTTATATTGTCATTTAATTTTTAAGAAAATGTGGTCATGTGACCAGCAAAGAGCCACTACACCAGGGATGCCCAAGCCAACTCCTAAAGATCTACCATCCTAAAAAAGTGTAGTATCTCTTTAATTAGGGGGATTGGGCATGTTAGCTTAGGGCTAGTCTCAGCCTCAGGCATTTGTGAACATACCGAATGTTAAACTAACAATAACAATAACTGTTTGAACCCACATTTGTTTTTACAAACAGGGTTATGCAGAATTTACTAGATATCTACTTAGATATCCTCATATTTTCTGATGCATAGCACTTTGTTTCCCATAGGTCTGCCTGTAGTGTCCCACTTTAAAAAAAACTGTCTTGCACAAAAACAAAGGTCTGTCATTAGTCTGTATTCATACAAATAAAATTGCACTTTTCCAACAAAGTAGGCCATTTATGGCCATTTTAAGCAACAAAACAATGCAGACTGTCTATATATAGGCCGAAGTCTGTCTTGTTAGATTAGCTTAGGGCTATATCAATTTACATTTATAGCATTTAGCATATCCAATCATATCTTCAGGATGAGTGTATCAACTTGATGAGGGCTGGGCCCCTTTCAATCAACCTAGAAGCAATGAGCATATTTAATTAATCACCCTTACCTTTAACTTTAATAAATTATTTACAGTAAGATGTCTAGCTTGGATTTTATATCTTTACCTAAATTAGCTTAAATAATTGTCACACTTGGCAAGCAGATAGAAATCAAACTGTCAAAAATTGTTTCTATGCTAGGTCAAACTCAAATCTGATTGGTTGAACAGTCAAGACTTTTCTCTCCACAACAGTGAGAAGGCAGGCAACTGTTTAATCCATATTTTCCTTCACTCAGGTTATGTCCATTGCTTACAGACTTGAGATCTAATCTGGGATCTGCACAAAACTCCTGGAAGGCCTTGATTTATGACGCTTTCTCAGATTGTTCTAGTGCTGCCTCTGTGTCCATGCAACTTCAGAGCAAGCAGTCCAGCAGGGCCTGAGCAGAATCCCAAAGCAGTGCGCAGGTGTAGAAAGGAGGCCCTGTAGGCATTCTTATTCCCACAGCGTGCAGAGGACCCAAAAGCCTGCCGAGGTTAGTGGCTGGCTTGATCCAGGCTCCAGGACTATTTGTTCTCCCAGTGTAAAATGAAGTTTGCCTACTCCATAGGGATGAGATGGAGCATATGTGATGATGAGAAAATTAGCAGATCTCTTCAACAAGGTAATGAGCTCACCTTGATCTGTACAAGGAAATAGCTAATAAAGGACAAACTGAACTATAGAATGAGTCAAACCCACCATTCTATGTGACCCAGTTTAATTGTGGAAGATTATCCATTTGTTTGGGGCTGCATTGCATTGCAGAATTATTGGCACCCTAGGTATAGAAAGACAATAAAAAAATATTTGATTTTTAAACTTAGTAGATTATCAACAAACTAAGGCTTTTGGATTAAAGTTAGATTAAATATCCATCCATCCATTTTCTAAATCAATTCTTCCATTTTGGGTTGCAGGGAAGCTGGAGCCAATTCCAGCTGACTACAGACCCAAGCTGGGGTACACCCACAACCCACCGCAGGGCAACATAGACAGACAACCATTTATACACACACTCACACCTATTGGTAATTTAGAATATCCAATCAACCTGCAAGCCATTAGACAGTAGTAGGAAACCGGAGCACCTGGAGGAAACCCACACGAACATGGGGAGAGTTTGCAAACTCCACACACAAAGGTACCTGTGGCCGACCTGGGGATCGAAACCAGGACCTTCTTGCTGTGAGGCGACAGCATGCCGCCCCTAGATTTAACATAATCATGTATATTCAATGCAACATTCAGTTGCCTTTAACAGATATTTAGTTAAATGTTTGTTAAAGACAATGTTAAATAAATGCATGAAACCATCCGCAGCCAAAGTTGCAACACAAACAACAAAACTGCCTCTTTGGTCAAACTGGCATTTTAAATGAGTAAAGTATGATAAGCATGCCAAATGCATACAGTACGTGTAAATTAAAATATTTATTACAATGAGTCATGCACCATTTTGCTCACCTGCCAATTCTGATCATGCATCTATAGTTCTATCACTTTGTTCCAAAAAAAACCTCAGAACAGTGTATGGACATTTCCTGGGAGAGAAATCTAACTTTTTAGTGAGATGAAGCTCATGTCCTTTATTGGACTCCATATAAAAAGACTGGATTAAGTTCATTGCCTGAAGCAGTTTTGTGTTTATTGCAATGTCTAGAGCATGTAGATACTTAGTACAGTTACAGTGGAATATCTTCATCGAATAAGATTTTGAGTTTGTTATGAGCCTGTGTTGTAATTCTACAACATTCTGTGGAGTTGGCAGGGGTATTTTGCACATCATGTTGGCACATGGAAATAAAATTATACTTTTTTTTTTAACTCTTACTGTATTTTAAAAAAAAATAGTTTAGATTTAACTATAATGTAGATAAAATATCCTGGATTTTTTTCTGACTTTGTTTGTTTGACCAAACAGACCATTGCATTCTGAATGTTCTGGAATGTTTAGGTTTCATAGTTGTTTCATTGATCAGGGAGAGGTGAAAATGTTCTTAAATGGGGATTTAAGTGGTCTGGGTTGCATGTAGTCATTTGAGTATGGTGCTGCAAGTAGAGCACATAGTAGGCTAGCCAGAGGGTTCTGTGTGACCTCAGTGTAATGTGTAAATAGAATTAGAATTACTTGCATTGCAATGGTTTACCCTATACTACACTAAACTATACTGCTTTTTCAGAATGCCACCAGCAAAGAAAGTATACAATGTGCAGGATGTGATTGCTGCCATGTGAAATGGAGAGAGTGACTTTAAGATGTAATCAGTTGACCCTGATGGGGCACAGCTATCAAAACCTACACTGAAGTTGAGAGGCCTGAAACAAATACATGGGAGGTGGATTTGTTGGACTTATTTGCAGCCAAATACAAGTTCCCAATGGAAACACTTTTAGTACATCTACATCTTGTGGACATACCATTATCCTTCCCATGATCAATGTCTGGCTCCTCTACAAGTGGGATTTCAGTATTTCTCAGTAAAAGATGCCTAGCATCCTCTCTCATAATGGTAAATGCAACTGTCAACAAACCAAATAGAGGGCAACCATCTTCAGGCAATAAGAGCCCAGTAACACAGGCTTCAAGGAGTCCTTTGACATCAAGAAGCCCTTTGAATGCTCAGAAGAGACCATCTTCAGGTGATGGGAGTCCACCAAATGGGATCTTAGCAAAGAGGTCATCTGTGCATCCCCCATCTGATGTAAGCAAGGACATGATTACACATTTCCCCATGAAGACAAAAGGTTATTTCTTACCAAACAGTTCCAGGGTTTTCTTGAGAGACACTACCCATTGTGAATCTCCCCCGAGAGCTAAATGCCTTCAGGGGTTTTTTCTCTTTGCATTCTCACCAACAGTAGAAACTGAAGTGACATGAGATGGTTGGTGGTTGATATACCAACCGCATACAAGAAGATGGAGGATGCCGGGATTGGAGCACTTAAATGCGTCAAAATAACATAGTATTTCCCCTGTCACATATCGCCTCAATAAAGCCTTGACTTCACTGTTAGTCGATTTGTCTTTTTTCTCAGTTTTAAGAGCTGTAGTTTACATGGCTAACATTTCACACAGTTTAAAATGGCTCCTACAGTCCCCCAACACTTTTGCCTGGAACAATAACTATGAAAAAGTTCCCCCAGGCAGGAAGTGCCAAAAGAGAGGACACTGCAGACACTGTGCAATGTATGTCTCTGCTTCTCAGATTAAAAGAACTGGTACTATCACTGTAAATGAACACTGTTAAACACTGCATCTGTGACAGTTTTCATTAAGCTGATTTAGTTTCTCAATCCAATTTTATGAAAATATTATTAATAAGTTAGGATTCATAAAAATGCAACTGCTGTGCAATTATTATTCATAATATGTAGTCTTATGGGGTACATAACAGTTAAACCAGCAATAAAACCCTTAGTTATTCTTTATATTTGTTTAGACAGTGAGTACAGAACATCTGTTCCCAACTAGCTTCAACATTGCAATATTATATTTCCCTAAA
>JBBPDA010000039.1:17067822-17070322 GCA_037974385.1 Arnoldichthys spilopterus
ATATAGTTTGTTAAATACAAACTCTCATTGGAATCTCAGTCCAACACATACTAAACAAACTGGAGATCTTAATGCAGATAACAGCAGGTTAATATTGGAGTCAGATTAAGATAGCGTGCCCACCGCCGTTGGTCGGGAACAAACACGTAAGCTGGGGGGAAAAGGTCGATCAGAAAAACCCTACACTACAGTAGCTCTTCTGTGGGATCAAACTAGACAGACTAGTTCTCACTTACCATGTGCATCTATGAGCCTTTAGTGCAGATGACTCCAATTCTCTATTTGTCATTTTTGTAATACCCTTGGTAGGTACTAACCACTGAACATTAACCACTGCACCCCAGACCTGCCCTTTTGGAGATGATCTGATCCAGCTGTCTAGTCATCACAGTTTGGCCTTTGTCCTGGTTACTCAGACCTTTACATTTGCAAATTTTCCCTGCTTCCATTACATCAATTTTAAGTACTGATTGTTCACTTGCTGCCTATTTGACTGGTGCCACTGTAATGAAATAATCAATGTTTGATCAGTCTATGGTGGATGTTAGAAAAAACCTTTTGACAAAGGGAGCTAGATGGTTCCACATGGATGTTAGGGGCCAGTAATCTGACCACCTTGGGGAAGAAGCTTTTGCAGAGTATAGTGGTGGTGGAATGGATGCTCAAGTTTCTTTTTCTAGGTGAGTGAAAAAGCTAAAGAGAGGGGTTGGGGGAGGGGTCATTCAAAATGCAGGAGACCTTGCAGATGCTTGCTGTGGGAAGGTAGAAGCTGATGACGGGTAGAGAGACTCAGATGATCTTGTAAGCTGTCCCCATAATCTGCTGTAGGGTCTGTAAACTCTGTAGGACTATTTCTTTTCCTGTAGGAGTTGTTTGGTATGCATGTGATTATTTGTGTATCTTTAAAATGCTGTTAACACCTTGCATCAACAGGTTTTTTCAGTGATCAGAGCATGTCCACATACTGGACTGCGATCAGATCATTGGAATCAATTTCCACACCAGGTTCCATGTGTATACACCACAGATACAAACAGTTTTGGCGGCTGGAACAACTGCAGAAAGCAGTGTCTCTGAACACCCTGAGTGGAAAGGTGACAGAGCCAGAGAGAAAGGAGGTATGGAGGAGTGAGAAGCCATGCACTGCCTTTCCATTCTTTTTCCTGTCTTTTTTTCCGGCTGAGTCCGGGTCGGTGCCCCCGTAGGTTTTAAATGGAATTGGTCTCTGGTGCTGGGCCGTACGGCTGAGAGCAGCTATTGTCACTGTGCAAGAAACCAAACTGGCTGAGCACCTTTTATCCCCCGCGCATTCACCACCCACATGCTTCAAAATGTCACACATTCAGCCAGGAGACTTCTCAAGGTGTGCGGACACAATGGCACACACCTACGTGTACACACGCGCACAGACATACACACACCCAATGGTTTAGTCTAGTCTGAAGTAGAAGGAACAGTGAGTAGCTGACTGTGTGACCACAAAGGCCATTTTGTTTTATAGGGGAAATACTAAAAACTGTTGATGTTTTTTCTGCCCTGACTGACAGTCAGACAATGGTACAATAACTTTTTATAACATTATTTTGTAACCAGAGGTGGAAAGGAACTAGTTGTACAAACCTCATTTCTAGAAAAGTTGGGACATTTTCCAAAATGCAATAAAAGCAAAAATCTGTGTAATATGTTCATTCACATGACTGCCTATTTAACTGACAAACGTTAAAGAAAGAAGAAGACAAAAGGAAAGATTTTCAATGATTTTACTGACCAACTTAATTGTATTTTGTGAATATACACAAATTTAGAATTTGACAGCTGCAACACAGACAACAAAGGTTGGGACAGGGTTAAATGAGAATGAAAAGTGCACAGAATATTTAAGCAAAGCTGGACTGAAATATTCCACATTAAGCAGCTAACTAGAGGCAGGTGAAAAGTATCATGACTGGGTATAGACGTAGCATCCATCAAAGACTCTTTACAAGCAAGGATGGATAGTTGCTCACCCCGCTCTGCCAAAATCTGTGAGAAAATTGTTAGCCAGTTAAAAAAAATATTTCTTAAAGCAAGATAACAGAGGATTTAGGTTTTTAACATCTACAGTATATAATATTGTTAAAAGACAATTTAGAGAAATCTCAGTAAGTAAACAGCAAGGTCAGACACAGTTTGTCCTGGAATCAGAAACACAACTTGAAACTGTATTATGCAAAGAAAGAAGCCATACATCAACTCTATGCAGCAACACTGGCGAGTTCTTTTGGTCTGAGCTCATCTAAGTCAGACCTAAAGACTGTAGATCCATATACTGTGGTCAGATGAGGCCAGTTTTTAGCTTGTATTTGGGAGAAACAGGCATCAAGCTCTCTGTGCCAAAGATGAAAACGATCATCCAGATCAGTGAAAAGTGCAAAAACTAGCATCTGTGATGGGATGGGGGTGCATTACTGCTCATGGCATGGCTGAGAAAACAAAACTTTTAAATTGAAAAACTACTACA
>JBBPDA010000039.1:17075322-17078255 GCA_037974385.1 Arnoldichthys spilopterus
GATAAACAGAGAAATAGAAATGATTCAAAATGACTTAGAATTAGTCTCCTTTCTATTAAGTTGCAATGAAAGTATGAATGTTGTGTTGATCTCCTGTCTTTTTGGTGATACAAGGTTTGCTTTACCAACATCAATGTTATATCATATCATGACATCATCAGCATGTGTGTTTACATACAGACCAGTAGCATGATCATAAGTAGTTATTCTGATTCTTGTTCCAAAATCAGATTCAAGTTATTCAGTTAGAGCAAGCCATTATTTAAGCCAACATCCAATAAGAAAAAGAAGAAATATGATTGAAAGGACTGTTTTCTCATTATAAGATAACTGAAAAACGTGTTGAACTGCTTATTATTATATTATTGGTTTTCTGCAGTTATTTCATTATTATGTACATGCAAATACACTTGATGCGTTTAATTAGCCTTTATTAGCCAATTCATTATTTCAGTAGTTCTCAAACCCAGTCCTGAAGACCCACTGCCCTACACAGTTTTAGCTATTCCTTGCCCCCCACACACTTGATCCAGCTCATTAATTGTCAAGCGCTTCATGAGCTGGATCGGGAGTGTCAAAGGCAGTGAACACCTGAAGCTGTGCAGGACAGAGGTCCCTGGGTTTGGGAACCAGTGAAATAATGAATTATGATTGATCATAGCTTAATGTGTAGTTAATCACGTTTAGATGCATTTGTCTTATTTGCTGGAATTTGCCCTTTGAAAGAGCAAATTAACTGTTTTTAAATTAAATGTAGTACTACTATTGCTGATGTACTATAATTATGCCATTATGCGATTTTGTATACAGCCAATAACTATTCCCAACATGAAAATTCTGCAATATTGCCAGGATGAACAAAGTGTCCAGTTTGTATCACAGATGTCCATTGCTAGTGTATGCTCATGTAGCCTCTCTTTCTCACCCTTAGCCATAAAGTCCAATGATTCTTTTCGAAGTGGAGGCTCTCAAAGGAAAACAAAGCTTTCCACTTTGCTGTCGCTTTTGTTTGCATAGTCTAATGAAGATGTTGAAGGTATTGTTTTTAAAACCATTTAAAATCTGTATTTGAATGGGAGGGCTAGAATGGTGAATTCTATCATAGCAGCATACAGCATACGAGCAGCTGAGCAGCCTGCACTACTACATACGGTTTAATTGGTCAAACTAGAAAAAGCTTCATTGGCTTTTAAAATATCTTGGCCATAATAATGTACTCTGCTAACTTAGACATAACAAGACATAAGCACTAATTCTATAATGCTCTATGGTTTTCTTTATTAGGTAGGGCTACTTTCAACCAAGAGGTTTCATTTAGAATAGAGTGTGGTTGAAAAAGTGTGTGGACAAATTATTAGTTTGTTAATTGTGAATTTTGACTGAAGTCTGCTGTTCAGCATTAAGCTCTAATTTTTTAGCATTAAGCTCTAGTTCTTGGTCATTAAGCTCTTATTTTCAGCCTTTAAGCTCTTTTTCAATGTTTATTTTAATGATACATGTCATGTAAAGCACTAAAAGCTGCATTTCTCCTATGAAAGGTTGTATACAAATATAATTCAAATATATAATATATAATTAGTATAATAGTATAATCTATACATTATTATTATTATAATTGCATCACAACTGGAAAATTGTATTTTGTTTATGTGGTACAGCCTCACTATTCAAATTTGGTGCATATGTAAAAGGTGTAACTCATTATTAATCATAAATTACTCAGCCACCATGAACCACATTCATCCCTGGACAGTTTCTGTTTCATTTTTTAACTAACTTTTTAACTTTTTTATCTAACCCTAGATAATATGTTTCATGTGTGCCCCTTAGTCCCTCAGAAGGCACTGCATGAGAAAACATCATGCTACTGTGATAAATTTCACCACATAGGACCAGGAGTACTTCTGAAAAACATAGCCATTAAACACAGTCTGCTAGTGTATCAAGAAATGTCACTTGAAACTCTACTACACTAAGAGCATTTAAGTTATCTGTAGGAATGCTACTGGGTTATCTGGGCCCAAGCTCATCTTAGACTAATTGAAAGACAGTGGGAATATGTGATGTGGTCTAACAAGATGTGATGTGGTGTCCAAGATAAAATAAACAATTTAGACCTTTTAAAGGTGTTAAGTTAAAGATGCACAATACACTATCTGTCATGGCATGTGGATGCACCAGTACTCACAACATCGTTGTGGTCCATGTATGTTAAGGTACAATTGACAAGGAGGCATATATTAGGATTTTAGGGAAACATTTGCTGCCATCAAGGTGACATCTTTTCCCAAGAAGTCCATGCTTATTTCAAAAAGAAAAGTTTGGCTTTGTAGAGACCAAGTTTGTCAAGTCAATTTTATTTCTATAGCACCTTTTTACAACTGATGTTGTCACAAAGCAGCTTTACAGAAACCGGGTCCGAGCCCCCAAAAAGCAAGCCAAAGGCGACAGAGGCAAGGAAAAACTCCCTAGCTGTAGGAAGAAACCTCAGGCTCAGAAGGGGGAACCCATCCTCCTCTGGTCGACACTGGATAGCAATAACAAATAAGAAAAAAGAAAAGGAGAAAAACAGTAAATAATATACATATATATAAAAATAATTCTCAGTATAAATGGACAGCAGCTGTTGTACAGGTGCCGTGATGACTGTAGATCAGTTCTTTGGCGGATAGGGCTGTTCATATGGGCTCTTCAGCAGGAGTGAGTGGGTTTAAAGCCCCAAAAACTTCAACCAGTAAGAGGGTATCAGGGTCAGGCTGGTCCAGATAGCAGAATGGGGCAGGATCACTGATATCTCAGTAGGGCAGCTCAATAGAGCAAAGGAGAGGGGGAGAGAGAGAGGGAGGGAGGGAGAGGGGGAGTGAGAGAGTGAGAGAGAGAGAGAGAAAGAGAAAGAGAGAGTGAAGGAGGGAGGAGGGAGGGAGGGAGAGAGA
>JBBPDA010000039.1:17078355-17093117 GCA_037974385.1 Arnoldichthys spilopterus
ACCAGAATACTCTATGCCTGAGAACTCTCCAGATCTACCCCCTATCTAGGACTAACAGAAGGCTTAACTAAACAAATGTTTTTTTAGCCTGGACTTAAATATTGAGACTGTGTCTGAGTCCCCAACATAATTTGGAAAAATTATTTCATAAATGTGGGGCTTTATAAGACAAAGCTCTGGCCCCTGCTGTGACCTTTGTAATGTGGGGTACCAGCAAAAGACCTTTTGATCTAAGTAGGCGTGGTGGATCATAAGAGACCAAGAGTTCACTCAGATACCGTGGTGCAAGATCGTTTAGTGCTTTATAGGTCAATAACAGTATATCATAGTCAATGCAAAATTTGATCGTGAGTCAATGCAGATCCTCTGGTTCTAATAGGAACTCTTGCTGCTGCATTCTGGACTAACTGGAGCTTGTTTGTTCACCTATTAGAACATCCAGACAGTAAAGCATTACAATGCTGAGAAGTCACCATTTATATCTACAAACTGATATTGATTAGTGAGATAAGATCTAAACCACAAAAGGGCCGGTCCCCTTAATTCCATCAACATTTATTAGTCTGTCAAGGAGGATGGTGTGATCAATAGTATCAAAGGCTGCACTAAGGTTGAGTAGCACAAGTAAGAAGACACAGCCCTGATCAAATGCAAGTAGAAGGTCATTTACCACCTTTACCAGTGCTGTCTCTGTACTATTATGAGGCCTAAAACCTGACTGGAACATTTCATGAATGTTGTTGATGTAGAAATGAGCATAACTGATGTGCTACAGCCTTTTCTAGTATTTTAAACAAAAGAGAGGTTTGATATTGGCCTGTAGTTAGAAAGCTGGCAGGGTCTTTTTTTAAACAAGGGTTTAACAACTGCTAGCTTAGCGTTTGTGTGCTCGAAAGGCCTACATTAGTCCAAATCTGTTCTTCTACTGAAAATGTATCTATTGAGAAAATTAATTAGTTTCCTTAATTTCAAAACAATAAAAAAGTGTAATTAAACAAAAGGTGATGTAACAGTGTTAAACATGTCTCTGTCTCAACTTTTGTCAAGTGTCTTGCAGGCATCAAATCCAAAATTTGTTTTTATTAGCTTAAGTTGGTCAGTGAAACTTAAAAAAAACCATTTTCTTTGTACTTTTCTGGAAATTGGGTTTTTATGTCAGTGCAATTCCCGGTAGTCCATTACCGAAAAGTATACATTTCAGAGCAGCTCTGTGGTCAAAAACAACCCGCGATGAAAACCTACAGGATGACACAATTGGATGACACATAATTAAACACAAATTCAGTGTTACAAGATGGACTGAGGTTTTTTTTAAAAAAACAATTTTATTTTTTGGGCCTTACATAGAAGAAATATTAATTATTAATGCCACCTTTATTACAGAAATGGAAGTCTGTTTTGCATTAAACATCAATTGTTATCCCCTTCATATGCAAAACTGTTACAAATGAAAAAAACAGCATTTTTAATCTACGTGTTAATCTACTGCCCTTGTCTAAACTAGAGGTTGTAATTTTTAAAATCTCTCTAGTTTACCACTTTTTTCAATTGTTGCCTTCTTGTACCGCCCATTCTCATGTACCTACTGTATCGTAATTGTTCATGAGTGCACTTCTTTTTTTCTCTCTTTTTCATCCCTCATTTCATGGCTCCCTTCTCAAGAGGCCAAGGTGAAATTACTGCAATTACAAAAACTGCCTTCACGGCAAAGAAGTGGCTGTGTTTCTACTAGCCCCCCTTTGGCAGACATATGAGCCATGCGTTTCTCTCTCTCTCTTTCCCCAATTACACTGTATGTCTCTATCTTTCTCTGTTGTTTACTTTTTCTCTCTTTCTCTGTATCTCTCTGTCTTTCTCTGTTGCTTATTCTCTCTCTCTCTCTCTGTCTCTCTCTCTCTCTCTAACAGTTCTCCTTTTCTCTCTCTCCCTCCTGCACTCATACTCAGCCATAAATAGTGTTACCTTTAAAAATATGGGTAGTTGGAGAGAGAGGGAGGAACAGAGAGAAAGAGAGAGAGAGAGATTTATTGTATATTTTCTGTCGGGCTATGAGGAAAAAGAGGCAGACTGTGGCAAATCTGTGTGTGTACTCAAACTGCTATGTATTGAGAGCTAAGTGCAGTGTTTGAGATTGAATGGAAATTACTCATCTCTTTATTGTGTGTGTGTATGTACAGAGCATGCGTGATTTGTTTTGTTGTTATTGCATTTTATTGCAAATACACTGGCAATCACAATCTGACATGACTTTGAATGACTGAAATGTCATCAATTAAGCCCATCCAATGAGGAACAACCACTAGGTGGTGCTAAAGTGCCAAATGAGCTGTAGTCCTACATCCACACGCTGCTGGATATCGGTCTATCACATCTGTTTCAACCCTTCATTAGTTCAGAAACAACTCATTCTCATTTTGAAGCTTTTCATAAGTGTTTTTTTCATTCAAATGCAGATGGGGTAAGCAAATGCTGCTTATACTAGTCTCATCCTGAAGCTTATTTGCCTACAGGGTGTCTGGTCACTCCCTGGTCAAATACCATGTAAAACAGGCCAGCAACATGGAAATGGGCTGCTATTACTGACATCCTTTACTCAGATGCTTCTTATGCGCATGCAGCACTAGAATTAGTAATGTGAAAACATTACCAACCACAAACTAAAGCTCTAAGATTCCAACTTTTTTAATATATTCATTGCAGAAATGGTGTCATATCACATCACTGTCAAGACTGTAGGCCTATTAATTTCATGTGATAATGTTTAGTTAAGAATAGCAACACTACTTGTTACTAAAGTAGGAAGTGTGTGGAAATGATTTGACTATCTGTGCTTTATCTACACCACTTTATACACACATATAGAAGGTTATTTATATACTTCTAACATCAACTTCAGATTTACACACATGTGTCTTAAGACTTTGTTCTTATAAATCTAATGAAAAAAAATCACAGACTATATTAAAATACAAAGAAGTGTAGTTGCCATTACTTGCTCATTATAAGTAGCATTCATGATTAAAAAGTTTATTAAATTTATCAGGGTAATTATTAAACAGTTCTTAATAGGAAAAAGCTACAGATCCACTGCAAATACCTTAAACATTAATTTCTGTGCAAATGCTTTGTTAATATGAAGGCGGTAAGTTTATGCAACACCCTGCAATGTATCTCAAACAAATGAAGCCAGTAGTCACTTAAAAACAGTTGCAAGATGACCTGAATGCAGAAGTTACTGAAAGTGAAAGCAACTTATTTGTCATTGTGAACACACTCAGTCACATAAAAAGTGCACCACAACAAAATGTGACCTCTGCATGTAACCCATCACATGTGCACATTTGGAGCAGCAGGCAGCTAACAACCCCCCCCCCCAGGCCAGTTGAAACTCATTCAAAACCATATACAGGCCTGCTTAAATAAGCAGTAAGTTGCAATGTCTTTTGTGCTACTGTCAAATTTCATTTCCTGAAATGCATTTTTTGAGGCCTAATGTTTTTTTTTTCTTTGAGGCTTGTGCTATCAGACCTGATTTTTGTCTTTGCCTTGGACGTTCTTGTTTGCCCTAGCTTGCCCTTGTTGCCTTAGCACCACCAAGAAATCATTCAGTTTCGTTCCAGTGAAAAGGACTGAACAACGGTGCTACAACAGCTGATCGTGTCAGATGTTCAGCCCCATTATCCATCACCTGCTGATGCTGGTCTTCCTGCACCTTTAGTCTCACCCACTACCATAGCCACAACTCCTTGTTCCCCAGTGACTGAGAGTTGAACTGTGCTACCAGAAAAGTGTGATGGTGATCCTGCAGAATGTCAAGGTTTCTTGTTGCATATTTTTCTCACAACTGTCATTTCTCTGATGAAAGGATGAGCGCTGGAATGGGAAACAGCAGTATGGGGGAATTATTAAGAATCTGCTTATTAGGAATTTGAATCAAAGCTGTTTTATTTATTAAAACGCATATTTTGCACGATTTGTGCTTTGCTTTGATAGTGACTTTATGCTTATAGATAAAATAGAAGGTGTTGTTTTCAGATCAGAAAGGAATTCAGAGTGTGAACCAAGAGAAAACAAGAGATTCTCAAAGTGTGTGAGTGAACCAACAGGCTAAAACTTTTTTAAACAGGCATAAAATAATAAGATCAGCTAACAGTCTGGTTTGATCCACAATACTGGAATCAGGATTCAACAGTTTTAACAGGATCTGAATAAAGAAAAATGACTGTTGTATCCGACATAAAAATTAGGCAGTGGGCAGAGTGCTGAACTGGGTTGTTTATTGGTGAAGACTGCTTGCAAACTTTGCTAGTGTAAAAAAAATGTCCGTTCTGCAGAAGTTTTGCATTACAAAATTATAATATTACAATACCATGAAGCATCGGCACAGTCCTCTTTCTTGGATGAAGAAATCAAGAGAAACACCATTTCTTTTATAGCTTAAGTGAAATATGATATAATTATGCTTCTCAACTAAAGGTACTGAAGAATGTACCAGTAACATTTTCCAAGAATTTAGAGTAATGTATTGACTCAGACTGGTGACAGGAATCAGGGGTCAACAAAGCAACTATAGACATATAAAAACAGTGACCCTACAGGGGTCCTGCGTGTATAATGTTAATAATGGTAAAGAGGCAGTAAATATGAAAAAAAATCTATTTTTTGTTTTGGGAACTATAATGTCATGCAACATGTACTTTTCTGCCTTACATTTTAGGCTATACCTTTATGTCATTAAACGGCATCTCTGGAATTTGGTTACATACATCATAACAATTTGTGTCTTTTAGTGAAGGAGCTTTTAGATGCAATAATCTCATTTTTCTAGAATGAATACATTTCACAGCAAACTCTGTTATCTATATTGACCATTTAATTCTGCAGATAAATAAAATATTGTGGAATTCCCTCCCATAAATAAGCTGTGAATTGTTGGTGCAATGCCTGCATGAGCCAGCATCCATTTACACTAAATACAAATCTGTTTCTCACAGCTGTTTATGGACTGATAGAGGGAGATACAAAGATGGGTGTGGTGTTTTTTGTCTTCCAAGCGTTTTGAACCTCTATTTACAATCATTACCTGTTCTTGTATGTATCAATGTCAGGTACAAACCTTAAATCTAGCTAACGGTCATTTAATAAATCCTATTTTGAAGAGAATAAAAATGTACTGGAAGCAGGTATTGATCAGGTGTCAAATTGATGCTTATCACCCTCACACATCTCCTTATCACTCTGACTATACATACAGCCTGTGCTTAGGTCCTCAGGTCAGTGTGCAGACACCTGTGGAGCATCTTTCAAGAGGAGTTTAAAGATATTTTATTATCTGTTTTGTAAGAGCCTATGTTACTATTATGCCCTTGATATATACTATATATAGTATATAATAAATACAGTGTATACTACACCACAACAGATACTGTATAAATAATGCATGATGATATCTGTTCACTACCTTGTAACACTGTTTGTTGTTGTTGTCATTATTATATCATCGGAAATTAACCAAATTTACATGGAATGCAATTTTCGTATGCTACTTCTAAGATAAAGTTAAATTCTGAGTTAAAGGAGGATGGATGGATTCAGAACAGAAATGTTATAGTTTCAGATTTTTACTGCATAATTATCATGGTGAAAAATATTCAGTCTAAGAGTATTATCACAATGTCTGTAGACAATTTTAAAAAATGCATTACATTCAAAATAACAGAGATGGCTTCATCCAACCATTAGCCATGTCTGCTTACTTATCCATTGACTCTTATACATTGACGAGGCCGAGATAACTACACTGTAACACACTAAGACTCTAATGTAGGGCTAGCAAACTAACTGCAACTTCTGTGCTACCTCTACCTACCACCTCTACTCTCTTTACCATAGTGAAATCTGCAGGATGATGGGTGAGCAGGTTGGTGATATTGCTTCCTTTACTTACTGTTGACTGGTACTTCTTGCAGACTGAGGTCTCTAAAACCTAAAAGTCTCATTACAAAATCCATACATTTTAAGTTTGTGGGTTTGGTTACTTCAGCAGTGATATATTACAGTATTACAAACATAACATACACATACCATATATAGTAAATATTGCATGTAATAAAATATAACTTCATAGTATTAAACACATAGTTTTAGCTAATGATGCTGTACACACACTCACACACACACAATGGTAACCTGAGATTCTTTATAATTTTTTCAGTGAAAGAGTGAGAGATTAACACTGATGATAACAGGCTTGCCTACTAACGAAAGTAAAATAAATAAATAAAATCCAGGCTTTAGAAAGTACAGAGAACGCCCGGTCAAACTGAGCATATCACATTTACATATATATATACATTACATATGTATATATTTACATACATATGCATAATGGTGGTACTTCAGACGTTTTGGAACCAAACCTTTCCATATGTCTATGTAATCTAATTATTGTCTGTTTGTTTAATAATGAAAAAGTTACATTTTAGCTAGATACACAATATTGCCATGTGTAATATAACCGCCACAAAAGATTTCAGCTTTAGTGATTTTTGTGAGACTGAAATGTGTCAGCTGGAGCACCCGCAATGGACAAAATTGACAAAGAGTGTGGCAGTTACGCAGCATGTCACATTTGGCGGGGCTGAAACCTCTAGATCACGTGATATTGTTTAGTGAAGTGCTAACTTTCTGCATTGACGTTGTTCACTAGGTGGCACAACTCGACAAAGGATAATGATGTAGGGTAATGTGCCTCCTAGAGGTCAACTTGCCATGCAATTTATGTCATGTTTAGCTAAACGGTTGTTAAGCTATTGCCCAAAAAGTGCATTGTGCCTACACTACTTCAGGAAACAGTAGCACAAATGAACCCACCCACAAAGGGAGGAAAACCTCTTATTCCATATCAGTCACGTGGGACAACATTCACACCAAGTTTTATGTGGATTGGGGAGGTTTAAGCTTATAATATTGTTGAACAAAAGTGTATGAAAAAGAAGAAAAAGAAGAAAAAAAAATATCTGATTAATTGATTGACTGATTTCTTTTTTCCTGATACATTATTACTACAAATTAACATATGACACATTTTGGAATAAGACTGGGTGGGTGCATGTGTGTGAATTATTTAACTAGCACAGTCACCCTTGCTTTTTGTACATACCTATCCTTTCCTATCCTCTCCTTCCATATCGAAAGGCTTTGAGGAGGCATTAAGTAAGGGGGATTTCTTAATGGAAGCCCTGATAAGAGTCACGATGAGAGAGAGAAAGCTCAGCATCTTATTCCCCCAGCTCTGAATCCCCTGAAATATGGCAGGCAGATCTGCAATAACTTCAGATTTACAGGGGAACTATGTTTTTTTCTATGTAATCTTTCCTCAAATTGAATGCAGTACATCCAGCGAATTTATGTAAATTGCAAGTGATGTGCACATGTGTAGCTTTGGCTGGGTGGCTGGTGACTCTTTGACTGTTTTCAGTACCTGAATCAAAATCACAGCAAGGAAGTGGCACGTAGTATCTACACCTTTTCAGTGGAAGATATTTAGTAGTATTTAGGAACCGTAGTGTGGAGTGAGCATTTGGGGATTGTACTGCATGGGGCTATTATTTCTAGGCCAGTGGAATTAAGGGAGGGGGGTGGTATGGGGAGAAACGTGTTGAATTGGCCTCCATTCTGTATCCTGTTCTTTCAGCCTTGGTCTTGGTAAATGACCCCTTGTCCATGTCTCTTTCAGGGGGAGAATAATAATGATAATTGTGAGCTAAATTGCAGCTTGAGAATGGAGTCGGCTGACAGCGGTTTCCTGAGGCTCTGTTTCTGTATGCCTCTATGGTCATCTGTGTGTGTCTCTCGCTCTCATACACACACACACACACACACCACATGTTTTAGTGCAATGCCAGGACCTAAGGTTATACACCTGGGTATACAATGGCCACAAAAAGGATTTAGACACTTGAACGTGATTATTTGTCATTGTGAACACACCTCATTACACAAAGGGCACCACAACCAAATGTGACCTCTGCATTTAACCCACCACACATGGAGCAGCAGGCAGCTATGAACAGCACCTGGGGAGCAGTATAGCGCAAAGGTACCACTGTTTTACCTGGGCCGGAAGTTAAACGAGCAACTCTCTAAACACATGGGCAAGTTCCAAACCATTAGTCTCCCACTGCCCGCAGACACTTAAACCAATAGTAAACTTTAATGAAATTTTTTAGGCACTTTGTTTGTTTTAAGTTTGTAACACACATTAATATATAAAAAGTCATGTGTGTAGCAGTTTTACATATATAGTCTTGGAATTGTATGTTTTAAATAAATGGTTTGATTTTTTTTAATATAGCACAGATATGTAGATGTAGATGGGAACCAATCTTAGCCTCAGTTACCCCCCCCCCAAAAAAAAAAATGTTGCCTTTTCATATTTAAATGAATCAAGCTTTTCTAAAAATCCCTTTATACATTTCAAGACTATTTTGTTGCTCCTGACCTCCCATATTATCCCACACAATTGAGATATTCTCCTGAAAATGTACAAAAACAATCACTCGCTCACATGGGCACACACACAAAACATCCCACCTGGGCCTGGGGAGTTCAGTGACACACAAAATTCCCTCCCACCACCTTTACCATGCTTACATGGTCATCTGTGTTATTCACAGCTAAAGGGGAAGGGCACATCTTTCTCAGGCAAAGCGGCAACATGCAAGGCGTTCGGATTTCTGATGTCTAATTGTGAGTTTTGCCTTTTTGAGGCTGAGCTTTGTACACCGCGGAACAGAACAAAAGGCAAGAAAAAAGCAATGTGTGCGAATTAGTCAAGGTCAAACCCAAAAAAGGGCGAAGAGAAGCGTCTTTATCCTTGATGGAGTCTTTGACCTGGTTATAATTACTTTTTTGGTGGTGGGGAAAAAAAGATGAGTTTGAACGTGAGATTCTGCTGAGAAACCTACGGGCCTGCCTGAATGTGGCCGCCAGATGAAAACAATTTTACTCGCCCTCATTTAATTACGCCTTTCACTTCTCTAATTGCTGAGCTACATGGAGCAAGCATGCACTCTATTTGTCAGAGTGAGAGGGAGTGAGAGAGAGAGATTATTTGGTGATTAAGGAGAAGGTGGAATGGTTACAGACCGGCCCTTTGTTGCATGTATTTCATTGTTTACAAAGACTACAGACTGCCATTCTTCCGTAAATGATTGATGGTTGACTTCATGAAAACTTGGCGTTTTCTCTGGACAGTAATAAATGAAGTGACGTCTGCAGGAATGAACTGTTTATTAAGATCAAGAAGTGTACACCCTGCAAGGCCGTGTGGACGTATGCTCTTCATTCCCTCCATCACCTCCACCGTCTGCTCTAACAAGCAGTCAGGTTCATTTATTAGCCAAGCTACAGGAGAAAATTGCTCGGGTGAGTGCTCACAACATGGTGGAAAGATATAATATGTGAACAAACGCAATACAAAAAGAAAGATAAAGGCAAATATGTCAGATCTAAAAGCATACAACATGTATTCAGATTCCACTTACCAGCTCTGTGTTGTACACTCTCTTTACATGGTGGGAAAGGGTGTCTCGGTCTGCCCTGGCACTGACAGACCACCTGTTTGTCCCACATAAGCCACAAGCATCTCTTACAGCAGGAGAGTGGAGCAATGACAGATGCACCGAATCCTGAAGACCAGGGGTCCTCAGTTCCAGTCCTGGATGGCTGCTCAAACACGCCAACGAAAATGGCTGTTAATTAACTGAACAGTTGAATCAGGTGTGGGTGAGTGGTGCTATTATTAAACTGTGCTAGACCACAAAACTGGCAATGAGGACCCCTGCTGTAGACACACACTCAAATGAGGAAACCTTGCTCCTGAAACACCTCTGGCCTTTACATTTTAGTGTTCCTGGTCTACACTCAAGGAAAAAAAGGTCTCCCTTAGGTTGCTAAAGACTAGTCTTTAGTACAATATTTCACAGCAGTTATATTGTAAAGATGCACTTTGTGAGTTTATCCTTATTATTATTATTTATTTTTGTATTATTTTTTTCATTCCCTCAGAAAAGTGAACAGAGAGTAACTTTAAAGGGCAGATAGCAGGGCAAAAATAAAAATTTGTCACTTTTAAATAAAACAGATTGCTGTAGTACCCAACCATTGTTAAATTTCAAAACAGACTCTTCCCCTCACAGCCCATACAGTCCATATATGGACATTTAGCTGCAAAATCAGCATGGTTTTTTCTTTTTTCATTTGTCATTTACATAAATCCACCCATTCATCCTACAGCAGTTTAGTTCTGCCAGTTTACGCTGAAGTTATAAGGGCTGTTTCAGCCTGGAATGCTGTTTGAATCAGAAACAATACAGGGCAGCCATTGAGAACAAAGGTCATGTACCTATATCAGGCCTAAAGGCACAGCAACAAAAAAAGCCTGTTAAATGTTAAGGGATAAAGTGAGGTCAAAACTCAAATGTTATGAGCATGATTTTAGGGGCTGATTGTTAGAGTTAGAGCAGGGAAAGCAACTAAATATGCAGAGCAGAGATACTCCAAGATCAGCACTGGCAACAATTGTACAGCAACGGATTGTTGACAAAAAGCAATTAAAGCAATAGTTCAGCCATAAGTGCCAATGTTGCTAACAATCAATAAGTGCTGTTAGTCACTAGACTTAAATAATGCTAATGGGTGACTATTGGCTTTCATTTAGTGTTAGCAACATTAGCATTATTGACTGAACTTTTCCTTTAAGAGTGTGAAAAGATTTAAATATGGGCCATGTACAGGCCTTGAAGGGGTTAATCTGTTATATCCCGCATGCTCTGCAAACAAAGATCATGGCCTCTAATTAACAGCAGGGTAACTTGCCTGCAGCACTTTCCAAAAAAAAATCAAAAAAGTTTTCTGATGCCTGTGTTTATATGGTGAATAACCTTTTCCATGAAGTCCAAACACACAGCATGCATGTTATATCTCAGTGAGTTTCATTTTCATCAGTAAAACAAAGATAGAGTCTGTATTAGGTCACCCAGATTCCATGGTTTTTGAGTTTCACTAACATTTCACTACTCCTGTGCATGTGCGCATTGCCTGAAATAATGCAATGACCCAACTCCAGTGATATCTCCTCCGTAAAAAATCCCTCTGACCCATTTTGACGTAAAGTAGTGCACCATTCCATTCTCTCTATTCGTTCTTTATGGCTCAAATGAACAAATGAGAGCGAGGTGTGTGTCTCCTCCTCCGTCTATAAAGAGCGTTGTCTCACACAAACCAATTTATTGCAATTCCCACAAGAAGCAAAATGGATTCAAGCCTGATGATAATGCACTGTTTTCATATAGACCCTGATAGTCCCCAAAGGGCTGGTGAAAGAGGAGGAGATGGGGAGGAGGAGGGTGGGGGCAGGGGGGTGGTAGAAGCCGTGGAGTGCCTGTGCTGGAGGGTTGTAGAGGATGTAAAACGTATGGGGCCTTGAATCAAAACACCCGGCTGGCATTTGTTGTGACACGCCAGAGTTGGCCGCACTTCAGCTCTAATCAATAAGCACATATGTAGGGCATTAGGCTGTCTTGCCAAGGCCCTGTCCCATTTAAAACTATATATAACACCCTCGTACAACAGTCGAGGGCATACATCTCAACTGCGACGTAAGCTTGCCGTTTTATGGTTTATGCCAAACAAGTGCATCACACATTCATTACTGCAACAAACAGCAACAGAACTGTGGGCCTGGGCTCTAAACAGGTGTTAAGCAGAATTAAATTAAAGGAATACTGCTGAAATTATTTTAATAAAAACAGAATGCAATGGTCTGAAAATCTCATAAACCAATATTTTATTCATAATCGAACATAGAGAACATTTTAAATGTTAAAAGTGAGACATATTATTATTACATGAAAAATATTAGCTCATTTGGAATTTGATGGCAGCAGCATGTTTAAAAACAAATTGGGATGGGGCAACAAAAGGATGGAAAAGTAAGTGGTACTAAAAAGAATCAGCTGGAGTAAAATTTTGCAACTAGATAGGTTATTCAGTATTCAGTTTCTTTATATATCTGTAAAAGTTTCTTTATATATCTGTAAATATTCTTCTTACATATATACATATATATATATATATATATATTTATTTTTTAAATCTTATTTTTACTTTTATTTTATATTCTATCTTATTTATCATGTTATTCTGCTGAGTTTACCGGTTCTTCTTGTCCAACACATTTCATTGTACTGTTGACCCAACGTTAACATTCATATGACCAATAAACCGAACTTGAACTTGAGGTTAACTGGCAACAGGTCAGTAACATGACTGGGTATAAAAGAGCACCTTAAAGAGGCAGAGTCTCTCAGAAATAAAGATGGACCGAGGTTCACCAATGCAAAACCCTGCCTACTCACACATGTGCAGCAACTGGTCTCCTCAGTTCCCAGACATTTAAAGACTGCTGATAAAAGAAGAAGGGATGGTACACAGTGGTAAACAGTGAGATTTGAAAATCATTGCACAGAATCCCAACTTTTTTGGAATTGGGGTTGTAGCATGTGTACATCATCACAAACTTGCCTCAGGTCTCACTGAACTGATAAATCATTGCAAATAGCAAATGTTCCTGTGGTTTCATTCACAGTATTACATACTATTACACTTAACATTTTAAACTTGAACTTGAACTTAAACTTACAAAAACATAAAATAGTAGCAACCACCTTTAAGCATGAACTTCTGCTTCTGTTATTTTTTACAGATCTCTGGATTCCACACAGACTCAGAAACCACACAAGCAAGTATGTTTGGGCCAATGTGGTTTGGGGAAAGTGTTTGATGATGAAGGCCAGCAGTTTGCACATTGCTAATTGGTGGAGTATTCATTACTTTTTTAGCCTTGTAGCCAGGGGCGTTTTTGGTGTTTCTGAGGCCTCAAGCAAAGTTATGTCTGGAGGTCTGAATCAAAGACATTGGATTTTAATGGCCAAAGTGCTGGGTCATCAGAAGGAATGGTAATGTTAGTTTGATTACCACCATTACGTCTAGAGCTAACTGCTGTAACAGTGAAGTCTTAAGACAAACAGTAGCAGCTTCTGCCACAGGTACATCTTTTTTGTCTAACTAAAGAACTTTCTCAAAATACTTCTCTTTTGCTTTGAGGCTCCACTACATTTACATTTACAGCATTTAACAGATGCTCTTATCCACAGCAATGAAAACAGTGCTTTGTAGTCCATGTCTGTTCTTCTATCTGTAGGGCTAAACCTGTCAATAGCTGTCATTCTACTAAGATACTACTAGCTAAGTTACACACTATTAACAAACTTTGTCAAACTTGTAATCCCAAAAGACAATAAAGTATATAAGAGTAAACAATAAACAATAGACAATAACAATAAATGTGCAATAAATATGAGGATTTTTAGTTTCCAAGATATTCCTTGAAGTGGTGTGTTTTGAGTTGTCGCTCAGCAAGGGACTCAGCAGTTCTGATGACAAGAGGAAGTTCATTCCACCACTGGGGATATAAGACTGAAAAGTGTCTTGATGTAGATCTTCCTCTTCTTTTGAGCGTTGGAGGCTCAAGGCAAGCAGTGGTTGATGCTTGGAGATGATCTGAAGTGACACGTTGCTTAATTATAGCTGATAGGTAAGGAGGCGCAGCTCCAGTCTTGGCTTTGAAAGCATGTGTCAGTGTTTTGAACCTGATGCAAGTGGCAACAGGGAGCCAGTGCAGGTTCCGAAGGAGAGGTGTGGTGTGAAAGAATTTTGGGATGTTGTAGATGAGTCTTGCAGTTGCGTTCTGTATGAGTGGAAGTGGTCTAGTTACTTTAAGTGGTAGACCAGCTAAAAGAGAGTTGCAGTAGTCCAGCTTTCATATAATCAAAGACTGGACAAGCAACTGAGTTGCATTGGTGGTGAGAAAGGGGCGGATCCTCCTGATGAACAGAAGGTATATCTGCAAGAATAAAATCATTTCATGGTAGTTTCAAGTGCTGATTAGGAAGCAAGGGTGTTTTAATATCTCATCAGTGTAATATTCATATTCATATTCATATTCATAATATATTTTTCAGTTTATCTACTTATTCAACCAAGCGCTTGTGGCCAGTAGGAGGGTGCATGGATTACATGGTGGTAAAGACCATCACTGCTTGTTGTGCAAAACTAAAGGAGCATACTTTAAACATGCCTTGGCTTTCTGACTACCCTTGGGGTAAGGAATGTGTAAATTAGATTTTTTTTCTGTAAAAAAATTCAAAAGCAAAGTAACACATTTTAAAGCCGATGGAAAACACTGAGTGGACAAGAACCTGTGAAAGCTGAAGATGACAGGCCTTATGCTAAAGTAAATTAGGCAATGACACATTCATTAATTATGGTATTTTGGTGATATGTCAAGTTGATGTCATTGGCTAGTTAGCACCAGCTCACTTTGGATTAGTCTGGACAGGGACAGGTAAGTTGCGAAAGCTAATCTAGAGCTGGGGAAGATTAGTGTCAGCCCAAGTCCCTTTGATAACTGAAACAGCACGAGCCCCTCTCACGCCACTCCCTCAGACAGCGGCAATTATGGCTAAGTTGTTTGTCTCCTGGAACCTTAGTGGGAGAGAGCGAAAGAGAGAGAGAGTCAGAGAGAGAGAGAGAGAGAGAGAGAGAGAGAGAGAGAGAGAGAGAGAGAAAGAGAGAGAGAGAGAGAGAGGGAGACACGTGGGAAAAAACTGCATCAATCATCTCTTGCCGAAATAAAT
>JBBPDA010000039.1:17096066-17127267 GCA_037974385.1 Arnoldichthys spilopterus
AGATAGATAGATAGATAGATAGATAGATAGATAGATAGATAGATAGATAGATAGATAGATAGATAGATAGATATTTAAGAGAACAGGATGGGAAAACACTACAAAGGGTAAGATATGATTCTCCAGTATATCCAACATACACTAGAGAGAGAGAGAGAGTAAGAGAGAAAGAAAGAAGAAAAGGAGATGAAAATGTTACTGGAAAGGGCAGCGGCAGTGAAAAACTTCCTCTGAGAACCGGCCTTGACAAAAATAAAAAAAAATCTTTTGTGCAATATTAAGTGTAAAAGAGAAGCAGAATGAAAAAGACAGAGTGAGAGAGAGAAAGCAAGAATGATAGAGAAAAAGCGAGTTTTTAAATAGCCTGTCCAGAGCACAGCCGCTTGCTCGGTCTCATTACCTGAAGAAAGACTGTCGCCATTAAATTGAAATTTAATTTACGAAATTGCGTTTTAATGTGGCTATTCGCTTCCATCCGTCCAAATGTGGTTCCCGTCGCTGGTGTGTCCTAAGGATATTTAATTGGGCTAATAGAGAAACCTGTTAATAGCTGGGCTTGTAGTGTACAGCGTCGGCGCTATTTCATCATGTCCAGGCCTCTACAACATCATGATGGGGCCCGCGATGCAAAGGAGAATAAAAACAGATGGCACTTCATCCAACTTTGTCGGGTTGCGGAGAAGAGGTCGACAGTCTCCTTTATTGCATTTTCTCTCTCTCTCACTGTCTCTAATCTTAGCATGCTGAACTTCATGAGCTGCATCTAAGTGTGATGACACTCGGGCCGTCACTGTCACTGAGGCGCAAAGGCCTTTTAATTGATGACATGACTGGTGAGAACTTTGAGTGTCTGTCACAAGAAGATGATAAGACTTTAACTTTAATAAACCGTTCTTGATTTAGATACACATTGATTTTCAAAAATGGTAAAAACATTCCTAATAAATGTTCAATTAACGGACTCATATACCACATTTTCCTAAAAATGTCATTTCTGGTCTTTTTTGTGTGGATGTTTTACCTTAATGCCACTCGTAATGCTTGTCTGGGTTCATGTACCAAAACATTATTTTTACATAACATCTCTTTATCACTTTTGTTACCGTGCTTTTAAGATGGATATATGTAAACAGGCTGCTCAGATTGGCTGTTCTGTATTGGGTGTCATTCAAAAAGAACACCAGGCTGAAAATCTCCTTATAACTTCAGTTAGAGTGGCTAGGGCTAAATTACTGTGTGCTGAATAGGCAGATAAAATATAAATTCTGTCATTTTTGTGACATTACAAACACTAAATTCAAAATAGAGCTTTGCTTCTGTTTATGAACTGCATGGACTGAGGAGTAAGTGGTACATTTAAGCCTTTAAGGAAGTGCACTTTCACTAATACAGACATCCCCTTGTTCAGAGACTAATTTTGGAGAGGTAACACTGGGGGGTGGGGTGAATGTATATGTTATGTCAGTCAGGGAGAGGGGGGGGGTGCTCACCTCTCTCTCTTGCCGTTTCACTAGCTTAATCTCAAAAGAACGATTTCCTGGATATTTCATATTATTGGCAGGCAGCAGAGAGCTGCTGTCAATATGCTGGAGACTTCCAGAACTTCCCGGAGAAGTGAGGTGCCTGCAAATAACATCCTGGCTGTAATGCAGTCACAGATCTTTTCAAAGCTTGTCTTGTTTATTGATTTATATTCTGTTTGTTTCTGGGTAAGTTTGCTTAATTTTAAGTAAGCTGTTCTGCCGTCATGGCCGCCAACACAAAACTTTACTTAGGGGCACTGACAGCCCAAAGAGGCTGCAATGTAAAATATTAATGAAGTTTTCTAAGGTATTGGTTTTCTGTTTTGTTTGTGTTAAAGTAGAAAATTGCTAACAGTTATACCTAGTCAAAGTGTTTACACTCTCAAAAAGGCAATAAATGGTAAAAGCTGTCACTGTGGTGGTATTCTCAAAGGTATGTTTTTGGAGATAAGTCTGTCACATTTTTAGTAATAAATAATTGCATTCAGTACAAATATGCACATTTCAATGTAGTTTATATTTAAAGCTCATTTAAAGAAGACACTTGGACATTCAGGACCATGTTGTAGCATTGTAACATTGCTACATTTACACTGTACCTTGGGTACAATGCACCTATATTTCTGATAACGTACATAATACTCAGATAATCAAATGTTTGTTTTTTTGTTGTTGTTTTTTTTAAAGGGAACACTGGGTTAGATAAAGGCCTATTATTGGGGAGTTTACCAAATTTCTGCACAATTAAATGATGCAAACAAATGTATTCAGAATAATTCAATTTGAAATACCCCTCAAGGAACTCACTGAGAAATATTCACAGTGGTAGTGATGGGAACCAGACACCCAAAGAATGTACTGCCTCTGAAAGCAATTTCACAGAACACTAGTGCATGGATTTAGGAATACACTGCCTGATCACTGTTTCACTGTAGTTCTGAGATCATTTTCTGGCCTAAAACATAGAAAAAAAAATCAATACTTGGCACAGATGTACATGCAAAGCATTGTTAGGCAAAAGAGCATGAACAGCTTATCATGACCACAGGCTCTAGACACAAACTGGCCACAGGTCCCAACCTACACACACAGATATTACACATTCCCATTTGCCCTTCCAAAGAACACAGGGCTTAGCTTCACTATGGCATAGGGCAAACCACAACCATACAATATGCATTACTTTGAAAAAATTTTTGCTATAATGACATGTTAAATTAATGCCATTTTAGGTCTGTTTCATTCTGTACGTGCCATTTAATCCACAATTGAGCACTGACCTCAGTAGTTTTGTTCTCTTTTAAGGGTATGCTTTGGCACCCACAAAGCATGTGTTTCTCCATGGTGACATACAACTGATAGCCGAACAAATTTTTTAATCATATTTATGGATATATAAATATATGTATAAATAAATATATGGATATATGCAAAAAAAACACACTTTAATTAATTAGATATGATAGATAGACAGACAGACAGACAGGAAAATAATAATCTTAAGGCCAAGGGCACATGCCCACTTTGCCCATGCAGATGTCTAGGCAAAAGAAGAAAACTCAGTTTAATATTTGCTGCTGTTTTACTATTATAGACATAAATGAAGACAATCTGTCATTGTGAACACACTCAAGCACCACAATGAAATGTAACCTCTGCATTTAACCCATCACATGTGCACACGTGGAGCAGTGGGCAGCTACCAACAGCACCCAGGGAGCAGTGTAGTGGGATGGTAACTTGCTCAAGGGCACCTCAGTGGTGCACTGGGACTTGAACCTGTGCCCACAAAAGATAATGACGTTGTTAAAGATAGTGTCAACGTCTACTGTTTACTAGCCAATGTTGAAGTAAAGGTTCAAACATTGAAATATAACGTACATCTAGTTTTGTAGCTAATGTACTAAGGTACTGAAAGGCCAGCTTGGCCTTGGTGGTCTTGAGGGAAATAACAAACACAACTCTTTTGGCTAAAGAAGATAGAACAATCAGCATCTGCATTCTTCCCTTCAGACATCAGTTTGAAACATTTCCAATTTCCTAGCTATGCTTGTCTAACTAAAACAACCTTTTCCCATCTTCTTTGGTCACTCTTCATCCTCACCAATTTATTCGGGTTTGGACATCTGACGGGTAATACCACTACAATTGCCACTGCACTGTACATTGTCTTGTCTTGTGTTGTCTCGTATTCTTGTCCAGTTTTAGTTTTAGTTTTAGTGTAGTTGTTAAGTTTAGTTTAGTTTAAATCTAGCTGTATTCTTGCTCTTGTGTTCTGTCATGTCTGCACTTGTGCTCCTGTCTGTCTTGCTTTTGTGTTGCACCATGGACCCGGAGGAACGTTGTTTCGTTTTTACTGTGTACTGTGTATACTGTGAAAATGACAATAAACCTACTACTACTACTACTAATACAGGTGAAATCTTTGAGCGGAATTGCCTCTGAATGCTGGGAAAATAACAGTAATGTTTTGAGTGTTGGCTTGATGAGTAAGCTTCATACTGCAGCTCACGCCATACACTCCATTCTTCATTCACAGCCCAAAACATCTCATTTTTGCAATTTATTTTGTCTATTTATTTATTTGAAGATCTAGAGCCAACGACAAGAACCACATCACAGATGCCATTCCCGCTTGTCTGGCAGAGGTCAAAGGTCAAGCCATGGGTCAAGGACACATAAGCCTGAAGTAAATCCAGGCTGTAAGCATTATTGGTGAGGCACTATCAAATACGCCTCCATCTCTGCATAATCAAAGGGCATTAGAGACTAAGGAGCTTCAAACGGCCCGCATTAAAGAGACAGCCTTGTAATGATATGACAAAGGCAAAAGCGGCTGAGGAATATTAAAGCGAGGCGCACAGGAATGCACAATGAGCTCCGGTGCTCCCGTCCAATTCCTCTGCTGCCTGATGACTATCCCAGCCCCTGCTCCTTCTTCTTCAGCTAGCAGCCTTGTAGTGGTTCATTAGAACGCAGCCAGCATCAGCGTTATGGAGCGCTTCTCCGAGATGGGCCGCAGGACCGCAGAGCGGTGGTTGACAACAGATCAGCGGGGGAGGATATGAAGTGTCTTTAACAGATCTCTTTGGGCTTCCAGCTTGTTTTCACACCAGCTTGTTCAGGCTGGAGTGCTCCCCGGAGTGCTTATTCAGCAAAGACTTCAGGATGAAAGAGTAACTGGATCTGTGGAGGGTTTTTTTTTTTAAACCATGGATTCTCTGACTCCGGAAGAAAATATTTCATCAGATGAGCTAACTGATATATGCACTTTACACTGTAAACCTGTAAAGCACTTAAACACTACAGCTCCAGAGATACAGGGTGAAGTAGTGCACTGGAGCAGTGTCCACTAGAGGGCAACGATGAGCTGAATGAATTATGGTGCCCTTTAGTACTACTGCTCCAGCTCAAAGACCAAGCGGCTCAGAGGCAACAGCTGGAGCCTTTATCCTTTCATTCAGGTTTCAACGCTTTTGTACGTTGAAAGCTTGCGCTTCAACAGAACAGTGCCCTTTTTTGAATTCCGGTGTCAGGTAGTTTGTGAGGCTGGTATTTTTTTCTGTTTTGGCTAGATGAAAACTGCATACCTTGCTTTTATTTGTCACATCCCAAAACATTGCCTACACTTTGCAGTGAAATAGTGAGACTTATAGTACAGGATCTTCTTATTTAAAATACATGAATGGGTCATGAAAGAATGAATAATGGGTTCATACTTTCTTTTAGAAAACGCTCCAGTTTATCATGTGTTAAAGCTAATCTAACTAACTTATAACTAATCAAATACAAAATTTTTTTAAAAATCACTTTATAATGCTAATAAATGGATTGCATATATAATAAGGACGCATACACAAAAACAACTGTAAGCTACTGACTCCTATGAGTATTAGGGCTAAATTCACTGGATATTCTGTTCTATTAACTAGCTAATTAACCCATTAAATACATGCATAAATAAGTGCTTTATAACACTTATAAAATGACTACAATATACATACTAACTCGGTAATAAGGTACTCCTATATTTCCAAAAATATTTTCCTGTAGGCGTCATCCTAACGAGGAACCTGCAGGAAATAAACAGATCTTCATTTCACTATAATAACCTGGGTTGCGCCCTAAACCGCATACTACCCATCTAAATAGTGTGTAGACAATGAGTACACAGCCATTAGAAATGAATTCCGTAATGTAGCCCGTAAAGTTCTACAGTGTGAGGTTTGGGACACGGCTCTGCTTTGGCTGGTTCACAGTATCACTGAGGGTTTACGCGCGCTCACCGTCACAGCAGGCAGTGGCGGTTGACATACAAACGCGTTCGATGTTGCTCTGCCCTTTTAAAGACACATTTTGCATGCCATTTAAAAACAACACAACAGGCCCAGTAACGGAAAACGGAATGAGGATTTCAAACCACGCCGCGAGTTTTTCCAAACGGCACTGGAAACCTCGTGCCCGTAGCGGGAGGATCGGATTACGCTCTGCGAGCCACGCCTTTAACCGACCGCACTGAGGAGCATATTGGTAGAGAGCCCCCAAACCGCGCCCATCGCCTTCTTTCATTGGCTGGCGCCAGATCGGTAACAATGTTTAACGCACTAGGAGAAAGAGTGCGTTAGTCAGAGAGAGAGAGAGACGTTGAGATGGAGCGGGCAAGCGTGAGCGAGAGAGCGTGAGCGCGCGGTTGTCAACGGAGACTGGACAGGAGAAGAGTGGAGTCCGTTCAGGGGCAACACCTTGTGTTCTTCATTCACCAGCGCAACTGTTGGCTTTCTCCTCTTGTTGTTGCTGTTGTTTTTTTTTACATATTTATTTATTAACACCTTTTTTCGTGTGGACCTAGCCTTTCGGGGGTGCAAGGACGCGAGCAAAGCGGTGATGTCTCCCCCCAAATCAGCGCTACCAGCCAGAGGAGCGCTGTCCTCCGAGGATCTATATTCCGGGCGCGGGGCTGCGCGGCGCTCGTAAACTAGAGAGAGAGAGTCCAGAGGAGCTCCGCGCTCTCACTGCGTGCCGCACCGAGCGGGAGCGAGTCCCCGCATTCTGATCAGCGCGGCGCGTGGAAGGGCTCCTCTCCGTCGCCTCAGCGGCGCACTTTCCGCTACGCGGAGCACTTTACTTCTAAACGGCGGGCACTTGCGCTTCTTTCGCGCAGGATGTAAAGCCGTTCTGACGCGGCAGTCGGTGGTGCTCGGAAGCGGACGGCGGGCTGCGGGGTAAGTCCCCTCTTTTCCTCATGCACCCGTCGCGAGAGAGGGAATGTCACAGAGAGGGGACCTGGCTGCTAAATTCTTGACCAGCTTTTCCAGCCGTTTGGGGCTTTTGGGGGGTGACAAGAGTGTTTTTATTCATATATCTCGAGCACTACGTGTTGAATGGCTTTAGCCGTTCTGTTTTTGAAGCTGAGGTGATTTAGCTTAGCTCGTTTGAGGGACTCGTTCTGTAGCGCATTTGTATTCACGGTATTACCTCAGCACGGCTAGCTCTGCATGTAGCTCCAGTTTAGCCGCTGTTTTTAACAGAAAAAACACACTGTTCTTTACTAATGGCAACACTTGTACGCGCAAAGTGTCCCAGTGAAACGGGTCATGGCTGTATTAGTGTAGTTAAGTCGTACCACATGTTTTTTTCCTTAGCTTTTTTCCCCCTACACGCCGAGAAACATGAGGCTGGATTTCGCCTTTCAAGGTTACATTATTGACATGCTGTCCACGTCGTTCGTCCAGGAATTAGAAATCACGGATTTGATGTGCGTTTCATTCACCCCCCCCCCCCAAAAAAAAAACAAAATCCGCATACACGAAGAAAATAGGTCTTTTTGAACCATTTTGAAAGGTTGAATTATGCTGAAATTAATGCAGTTACACATATTATTAGTGTGTTCCGCTGCTAAAATATATGTATTTTTTTCTTTCTCTCTGTGTGTGCATGTGTGGGTTTATGTGTTTCAGACGAGAGGCCACAGGAAGGTTATTTGGTCGTGGTTGTGTGTCCAATGCGTCCAGGCATCCAGCAGAATAGCAATTAGATGTTGAGCCGCAGCCTGTGTTGTCAAAAGTCGTGATAAAAAAACGCAGAGCATCGTGGGGGGAAGAGCTCGCTGGAAGGGAAAGACCCCGCGATGACTTCAGCCGTCTTTTCACCATGAACGGGTCCGGAATTGAATGCATAAATTGTGAGATTGCCGGGGCTGATCAACAGGTCTGAAGCGTTACACGCATTGGAGACCGAGACGCCCTCACTAAAGGGATGTATCACTCCATTTTCCCTTTCCTGCTCTTGTGGGCGCAAGCCCTGACGTTGAAAAACCTAAATTACTCCATACCGGAGGAGAAGATCCAGGGTGTGATCGGGAACATTGCCAAGGATGCAGGGCTTGAGCTTGGGGAGCAGGGCAAGAAGTCCAACTTTAGGGTGCTGGAGAACTCGGCGCCACACCTCATTGACGTGGACCCTGAGAGCGGGCTGCTCTATACCAAGCAGAGGATTGACAGGGAAACACTTTGCAAGCGGAGTGTGAGGTGCCAGCTTTCAATGGAGGTGTTCGCCAATGACAAAGAAATCTGCATGATCAAGGTGGAGATACAGGACATCAACGACAACCCGCCCAGCTTCCCTTCGGAACAGATTGATATTGACATTTCTGAGAACGCTGCCCCAGGTACCCGTTTCCCACTGGCCGCCGCTTACGACCCAGACACTCGGGAAAATGGCCTTAAAACATATCAAATAACAAGAGACGACTACAGTATATTTTCTTTGGACGTGAAATCCAGAGGAGATGGGACTAAATTCCCTGAGTTAGTTGTTCAGAGGTCCTTAGATAGAGAGGAACGCAGCCACCATACCCTTATAATCACTGCCACAGATGGAGGAGAATATCCCAAGTCAGGCACAATGCAGATTAATGTGAAGGTAACTGATTCGAATGATAATAGCCCTGTGTTTGAACAGCCTTCTTATGTCGTAGAGATTCCTGAGAACTCTCCACTCGGCACAGTATTGATAGATTTAAATGCCACTGACCCTGATGAGGGAAGTAATGGGCAGGTTACCTATGCTTTCAGCTGCTATGTCCCAGACAGGATCAAAGAGTTGTTCTCAATAGATCCCAGAACAGGTGTCATAAAGATTCAGGGGAAAATTGACTATGAGGAAAACCCAATTATAGAGATTGATGTGCAGGCAAAAGATCAAGGTCCGAACCCAATTCCTGGCCATTGTAAAGTCACTGTTAAAGTGCTTGATAGGAATGACAACTGGCCATCAATAGGCTTTGTGGCGGTGCGGCAGGGGGCAGTTAGTGAGGCAGCAGCCCCAGGGACTGTTATTGCTCTGGTGAGAGTCACAGACAAAGACTCAGGCCGCAACGGGCAGCTTCAGTGTAGAATTTTAGGCAATGTCCCTTTTCGACTGGAGGAGAATTCGGATAACTTCTACACAGTGGTCACAGACAGACCGCTAGACAGAGAGGTGAAGGATGAGTACAACATTACTATTGTGGCCAAAGACAATGGGAACCCTCCACTGAACTCTACCAAATCTTTCACAGTAAAAATTTTGGATGAGAACGATAACGCTCCCCGCTTCACAAAAATGGTGTATCTTCTTCAGGTGCCCGAGAACAACATTCCAGGGGAATACCTTGGCTCAGTTCTGGCCCATGACCCAGATTTAGGCCAAAATGGCACAGTCTCTTATTCTCTCCTTCCCTCTAATGTGAGTGAGGAGTCCATAACCACATATGTCAACATTAAACCAACCGACGGAGCCATTTATGCTCTGCGGAGTTTCAACTATGAACAGACCAAATATTTTGATTTTAAGGTCCAGGCAAAGGATTCGGGTAACCCTCACCTGGAGAGCAACACTACAGTGCGTGTGAGCGTGCTGGATGTCAATGACAACATCCCGGTCATTGTCCTCCCACTCCTGCAGAACGATACGGCAGAGATCCACGTCCCACGCAATGTGGGTGTAGGCCACATCATCACCACAGTAAGAGCCGTGGACAACGACTTTGGCGAGAGTGGGCGCCTCACCTACGAGATCTCGGACGGCAACGAGGAGCACCTGTTTGAGATAGACCCGGTGACTGGTGAGGTGCGGACGGCTCAGCCGCTGTGGGAAGAGGTGTCGCCAGTGGTGGAGCTCATAATCAAAGTGACAGACCACGGCAAGCCCACGCTCTCTGCCATGGCCAAGCTCGTGGTAAAGGCCTACTCGGGGCCTCTGCCTGAGGGTGAGCCACGGATCAACGCTGAACAGCGCAGCTGGGACATGTCGCTGCCACTCATTGTCACTCTCAGCATCATCTCTGTCATGCTGCTGGCTGCCATGATCGCCATTGCCGTCAAGTGTAAGCGGGAGAACAAGGAGATTCGCACCTACAATTGCCGCATCGCCGAATATTCGCACCCGCAGCTGGGCAAGGGCAAGAAGAAGAAGATTAACAAGAATGACATCATGCTGGTGCAGAGTGAGGTGGAGGAGCGCGACACCATGAACGTGATGAATGTTGTCAGCAGCCCCTCGCTGGCCACCTCACCCATGTACTTCGACTACCAGACACGCCTTCCCCTCAGCTCACCCAGGTCTGAGGTCATGTACCTCAAACCCAGTGCCAACAACCTCAGTGTCCCCCAAGGACATGTAGGCTGTCACACCAGCTTCACAGGGCCTGTGACTAGCACCACAGAGACGCCGGTTAACAGGATGTCGATAATTCAGGTAGGACAGTTTGTGTTCACTGGTCATGTGACCACCTTTTCCTCTCCCTCTTTTTTCCCCCCTTGCTCTTTAGAGCTTGCTCTCTCTAGGTGAGTAAGTGTATGTATGCAGAGCAGCAGGCGTGAAGGATGAGCGAAAGGGAAGGAGGAAGGGGAGGGAGGAAGGGGTAGCACAGGCTGTGGCCATATGTAACATGAGTCACCCCCGTTTCATGTATTGGAGAGCGCACTTCCCTATCGGTCTGTGTCATCTAGCTTTGCCCATATTGTTGCAAGTAATGCATTTTGTGTAAATCGAGCATGGTACATAATTCTGTTATGGGGTATTGTTGTGATGCACTTGCAGGTGGAAGTGAGGCAGTATGATGCATAGACAGGCCTGGTCTTTACTGTCTGCCATTTGATTAATCCCATATAAGTCAAGGCAAATGAATAGGGCATGGATCAACATTTCGCTAACTGATTTTTACTTTTAACAGAGCTGGTGTGCTATTTTCAGTCAAATAACGGCATGTTTACATTTCATTTTCCTTTTTTTATTACGGCAACTGACAGCATTCATGGAATTTGAACAGAACTCGGCAGCTTAGAAACTTGTGCCACCATTGCTACAGTCAACAACGGCACCACAATAGTCTCTTCCGATTTGTGCCTTTCATGGAGGCAAAGGGAGAGCTTTGCTGGATTTCTTCATTCCTTGCTAATGCGTCTTTGTGTGCAGCGATTTGGCTAAGCCACTGACAACTCCTGTGTCTCTGTTGCTGCTAAGCCAGTTTAAAGGCATTTGAAATCTGTCGTGTCAGACAAGGCTAAAGTCCCCATTTTAAACACAGCTACGCCAGGTGTAGGTATGCAGCCTTGTGAGATTACAGCTGGCTAAAAGTAATTTAGCTGTCGCTCTCTGCTTTCTCTTCATTATTAATGCATGCTTCTCTGTAGCGTTTGTGCGAGGTCTCATTTGAGAATCAGTTTTCTAGTGTCTTTTGTGGTGTATGAGGTTTTGCTTGCTGTGCGCTAATGTAGCTAAAGTTATATAGGCACTATGTGTGTTGAGGTTTTGTTGGTGGTGGAAGTTAAAAGTTAGGTTAGTGGCACCCACAAGCATGTGTACTGTATATGTATTAATGTGTGTACTGTATGTATATTACCACGTGTGTTTTGAATGCTGGAAAACACCCCAGTGCACCATTGTGTGTCAGCACACTGTTTGTGTGTGCTTGGGTATGCATGGCGACAGAGGGGGCTGGTGTTGAGTGTGGGTTAGCGCTGTGTGGGCGTGCATGTTTGTGTTCCTCTTTATCATTGTGTTCAGTCTGTAGGTCGTAGGTGAGTGTGTGAACCGGTAGGATGGGACCTGTAATAAGTGAGCAGAATGAATGGCAATCTCTGAGTGAGCTGCAATACAAGCTTCAAACATCTGTCTCTTTCTGTTTCACACACACCATGGCAGAAGAAATTAGCAGTCATGCACACACTTGTCTTGTTCATGTGCGCACACTGTACCAGGGTAGAGCTTCCTCCATACATCAGATTGCCTGCCTTCTATTATTTACACCAAAATCGTGGTGAGAGACAGTGCAGGGATACTGTTACTGAAGCTGTAAAACAATCAGATCTTGGCAGAGGAGAGAGAGAGTGTGTGTGTGTGTGTGTGTGGGGGGGGGTGACATGAATCTGAGCCTTGTAGTTTTGGGAAAAATGTAACTTAAACCCCATCCCCCCTTCCCAAATTATTGATATTTTTGGACACCCAATCACCACGCTTCAGTCATTACTTGCGGGGGGGGGGGGGGGACCAAAAAAACAACAAAGCAAACAAGCGAAAAAAAAAACCCTTTCCATGTCTGTTCCCTCAATCCACCACACAGCTGCACAGAGGCACCTTAACAGTTCCCATCAGCCTAGCGGCAGCATGCCGGTAAGGGGAATATAGGCCCTTTAATGGTATTTTATAGCAGGAGGTCCAAGGTTTCTTTACAGCTGCATAGCCTGGCTAGAGTGGAGCTCATGTGGAATAAGTGACGTGGGAAAGGTAGTTGGGGTGGGGTGGGGTTGTGCAGTGAGGGTAGCAGTGGCTTTAGCTCTCAGCGGAGCTGAAACGGCATGTAATTCATTCAGCTGAGGAAGAGCTCCAGGATAACGGGATGGAAGAAGAGTAATGACGCTTAATTGCGCTGCGGGTGTCCATGCGTATTACTTAACAACGAATCAAGGTTAAAGAGAATCAACCGTGCTATCCCTCCACACCGAGAGCGAGGGATTTCACTAATTCGTTCGAAAGCTTTTCATCTACCCCCCCCCACACACACACGCGCGCGCGCACACTTTTCTTTTCTTCTTCTCGTCTTTAAAGTGATTGGCGATCCTCTCCCATGTGCTATTCACAGTCTGCGATGGCTCTAAAGCCTGTATTAAAGCTGAGAGGGGATTATCTATTGGGAATGTGTTTTTTTATGTATTTCAAAGCTATGGGTTATGAAAATGAATTCCATAGTCCCATTTGGTCTTAATGGTCTCTGTGTTATGTGACAAATGTAACAAATCATACACCAGGTTCTAATCATGTGCCAGCATCTACGTATGGAGATGTGTCTGAGCTGAGAGCAGGCAGGCCTAGGTGCTGTGCATGTATTAGTTAGGGGAACATGGCTATAACAGTCTCCTCTAGGTGGCGACAGTCTGCCTTAAGTCTGAGAGAGGGTGAAGAAACACCCTAGTCTGGTTTTCTTCTGAATGCAGTTTTTCCCTAAACCTTTTCATCTTTACCTTACAGCAAAGACAATCACAGGCTGGATATGCATTAATCTATTAACCTATTGATTAGGTGAGTGAAGGGGAGTGTTTACTTTGTATGTTGACAAAGTTTGCTTTCTCTACCCCTATTGAAAGAGGTCAGTGGACACACTAGTAAATAACTAACAGTATTTAGTTTTGTGTGTATGTGTGTGTTTGTTGGGGGGCAGGAACATGGGGGGGGGTGCTTTTTCAGTTAGCCAGGGTCCCCTAAGGACACCCATGATTCAGCTTTGTCTTTTTTTTATGTAATGGTTATTTCCTCTAATTCAGCCATCCTTGAAGTGTGAGGAATAAAAGGGATGAGAATGAACAGCTTGAAATATATAGTATTTTCTGGTCTACTTGTTTTAGTGACACAAAACAACTTTCCTTTTTGGGTTTAACAGTAATAGGTCACAAAATAGGAATTTAACTGCAACGTATGCAATATGCTATGTGCTACCGATTCTTTTCACAGTACATTTCTTTTTAAAATTTTACTTTGTGTTACATTTATTGTAGTGTGTAAGGTTTACTGACCAGACCAATACAGTCCACTCAAAACAAGCTGTGAATGGTTTGTAGGAGCTTCTTTGCCCGGGGTAGAGCACATGTACTTTATTAAGACCAACATAATCGTTTAGCCCCGCCTTTATTTTATTATAAGGGTAGTTATAAGAAGATGGAAGTTTTGTAAGTTATAAGGATTGTTTCAACTCTGACAGCATTTTGAATGAGGCACAGTACAGGGCAGCCAAATTCACTGGTATGTTATTGGTTTTAAAACCAAACCTTGTATCTCCAAAAGACTTTACAGGGGAAGGAGAAGACATTCTCAGCTTTATTTTTACTGTCATTTTGTACCATTTGTGTTTGTTTTGTTTGTCATGAAATTTTGAAACAGCAGATAATATTTTCTTATAATAAAATAAGTAATGCCAAAAAAAGTGACAGATGACAACAGCAAGAATATGAATGTCTTAAAGGTGCAGTAACAAATAAATCTATGGACTCAAGAGAGAAGAAAATTGTCACTTTAAAATATTCTGTGACTGTTTATGGTAAATAAAACTGGACAAATATCATAACTGAGCCTCAGGGGAAAAAACAAGTAAAATATATTATATGAGCTCATTTAACTGAACCTAGTCATCACAGCTGATCACAGCCTTCACTCACTTTTTCTGTGGGAATGAAGTGGCTTTCAGTGAGAGTGGCTCTGATTTTGTTTGTAGTCTAATGTTATTGTGGCCTAACGCTCGGCAGCACTGTGTTTCATAGAGATTGGGTTCCTGTCACCTTGTTTTTGCAGCATTGAGCAATAAAACGCATTGTCAGGTAATCAGAGCGGCGCTTGGGCTCTCGATGCATTGCTTTGGGAACTGAAGCGAAATACTGACAAACGGCTAGTGCTTGGAGAGTCAATATGTGACAGTCTTCTTAGTGCCCCCTCTCCCTCTCTTTCTCCACCTCTCTCTCTCCCTCTCTTTCTCCACCTCTCTCTCTCCCTCTCTTTCTCCACCTCTCTCTCTCTCTCTCTCTCTCTCTCCCTCTGTCTGAGTGTTAGTGTGTTCTCTATATAATCCTGTGAGCAAGAGAGGGAGCGTGAGTGCAGTCATGCATGTTAATAGATACGTCCTTGCATAGGGACCAGAGGCAGAGGGAAGGAACGAGGACGCTGGGGTGGGGTGCAGTAGAGGGGGGCTGCTTATTTTCTGATGGAAGGGGCTGTTGTGTATTCCAAGCATGCTGGCAGATTTAGTCACAGCACTTCCTTTATGTGTGTACTACAGCCAACTATTTGTCCTTAGTATTCATCGACTCTCCCCTTCTCTTCCCCCACTCCTCTCCTTTCCTGCATGCCCCTCGTTTTTAGATGCGTTTCCTGCACACAGGCCTGGAAATTTAAAATGTAAAAAAATGACTTGACGTAGTAGTGACACTGCTGGTGGGAAGCCGATATAAACAAAAAAGAAAATCAGTTTTTCTTTTCTCTGCACTGTGTGCTTTTCATGCAAGAGGTGTTATATGAGTAACAGCACCTTGTGTTTAGAGTTTGGAAGGGGGGAGAGAATGAGGGAGAAGGGGAGAGATAGGTGATCAGAGTTACTTTTGATGGTTTTGCTCCTTCTCTCCCTTTGCTTCTTGCCCTCCTGTTTTTGTATTAAACCACCTCATTGTTGTGCCCTCGGTGCATTGTTCTTATTTTCAGACGCTGTGTTGTGGTGAATTATTGATGCCAGGTTTTTGATACACATTCGCAAGATCAATGTGTTTTGCAGGGTACAAGGGAAATGCATCTGAGGCTGGAAGTACCTGCACAGGCTACAGTGGGTCTGTGTTTTGTTTGTTTGATTTTTATTTTCTTTTTGCATTTACTACCCCCTGAACCACAGGTTTTACTCTCTACCTTGTTAGCGCTGTGTTTAATGCGCGCGTGTGTGTATGTGTGTGTGAGTCTGCTGTATGCTTATGTTTGTATGTGTGACTACAGCATGCTCATGTGAGCCTGGCTATATTTACTCCCTCATTAATAAATCATCACAGTTTGCAAATCAGACACAAGTGCCTGAATGTCACGATAAACATCTAAAATCCCTCTTCACATGGTATGTTAGCGGAGGAGGAAAAGGTGCGCGGAAGGGGAGAAACCGCAAATCCCCCGATTTGTACTTGGCTAGAACAGTGAATAAGCGTTCCTAATTCCGTTGCAGATTAAATGTTCTCCATATCGATGTCCTCACTCTCCACCCACCCTAGACACACACACACACACACACACACACTAACAAACACTCTCTTCCCTATGCTACCGTAGGCCATTTATTTATGCCGCGCGACGAAAGAGGCAGAGTGACTCAAGTGATGATTTAGTTACAAATTAGAGATGGATTGAGATTAGCCCAGTTTTTTTGCGAAGATGAAAATCAATCCTGGGTAGCGGGGAGAATAAAAAAAGAAAAAGCCCCCCCCCTCGCTCCCTCCATTCCCTTTCCTTGGGTGCACTGAAGTGTGTCAAAAGCTCAGCATGAAAAATGTTGCAGGAAGGCTGGGAAAAAAAATCTCAGCACTTTTGGCGCACATTTAGACGATTAATTAGCGCACTACAGAAGTGTACGGCTCTGTGTTTAATACAGCGGACATTTGTTGAACTGCATGTATTATGTATGGCAATTCTGGAAATCCAAGTCACTCTGTTGAATTATTTAGCGAGTTGTATAGCACTATAATCCAGCTCACCCCAGTCTGCTGGAGGTCGGTTGAGCTTTGGAAATGGGCAGGCTGGAGGTCATTAATAACTCATAACCCGATTCATAAATTCACTCCTTTCTGTGTCTCCGCTTACATGACAGAATCAATCTTGAGTCGGCCATTGGGTCCAAGGGCTTGCAGCAGAAAATAGTCAGTGTTTTTGAATGAATGAGTGGATGAAACAACACATGGATGAATGAAATGTTTAAAAGGCTAAAAGGCAGCTCCTGTGAGGTGCATACATTTGTGTTGGATTAGCATATCGCTCTTTCTATTCTGAGTGTGGTTGTGTCTCTAGCTTTCAAAACTTCCTACCATAAAGGTGAGAAACTACACCTAGCTGTGTATGGAGGAGCATAGATAATGGTGTTTGGGTGTGTTTGAATGTGTGTGGGTGTTCAAGGTCTGCAAGTCACCCTTCTTGAAGAGCAGCAAGTAAATAATGCTTACATAGTGTTGTGTGGTTGGGATATTTAATTACCTATGTAACAAAAGCCATTAGCATAGAGTGTGAAAAGGAGATACATAATCCCACAGTCAAAAGCGATACAAGACCACAAGACCTGACCCTGCAAGCAGGAAACTTAGATTGCTTGGCCAGTAGAATACCAGCTAGAGGAAGAAATCACAAGATCTTGCAGATGCTGTTCTAGGAATCCACACTTTCCACGTGGTTTCGCTGGGGCTTTCAGAGCATCTTGGCTGCATCAAATAGTCAGGATTTGGGATGTAGAGCTTGGTGTTTTGCTTTTTCATCTCAAGGCTTAAAATTGCTCTCCAGCAACCAGGTTGTTTTTCACAGGCTTTCGAGACGTGCTCTTCCATCGATCTTACAGTAAACAGCAGGCTTCTTCTCCTCTCGAACAACAGGGACAGCGAGGGGGGGGTGGGGGTGTTTGGGGAAACAAGTCACAGTTAGTCCTCGTCAATATTTACTCAGGCTCCTCAGACTTAGTGTGGAACAACCTTAGGCTAACGCTATCTTTGGCTAGTGCTAGAAGGCATTGTCATTGAAGTTGCTGTGGACTGAGTAATATTTTGTATTGATGTTTGTTACACATGGAGATGCAGGCTCACCATGATGCTGGTTTTGGTTTTGTGAATATTTAAAGAGGAATAGCTACTCCTTCACTTCATATGGCTTCCGGTATCCATTCTGTATTATGCAGTGCTGGAAGAGTTTGTCCTCATGCATTCTTCCATCCAGATGGAAACATGCTCCATGCATGCCTGTGCAGTGGTACTGCGTGGTCATTGGCAATTAAATATTAATTCAGCTAACATCTGACTATTTACCAGTTTAAAGTTTCATGTACACGAGCCTTTGCTAGGTCACACATCTCAAATCGTGACCCTTTGCCCTTTTGACAAGAGCATGTACTCATTAATTACACAGTTTTCAGTTAGTGGACCAATATGCGGGGTAGGCATGAGCAGTCAAGCCAAATTAGTGTGCTTGGCACTCAGTGAAAGACTAGTAAAATAACAGTTGTTGAGTGAAATCCCAGTTTGTCTGTAGCCTAATGAAAGAATGAACTAGTACTTTGATTGCTAGGCTGACAAACAGTTAGAAAGCCCCTGGAAGTATTTTTTCAGCCAAAGGTGAACAACGCTGTGACCCTGAAATGCACACAAAGCCATGTATTGTGGGGTGCTTGGCCCTGAGGGAATGAGTAGTGGCAGGATGCTGCTGAGCCTCCACTGCCTGGGTGGGAACTTGTAAGATCGTTCAACCACCAGCCGCGTTTTCAAGTACCGTCTCTCTTTTTTATTATCTCCAAATTACGCTGGCGACCCAGCGGGGCCACTACAAACCCCCAAGGGTTCTTGGAAGCCCTCCCATGGGCCTCCTTTTGCTTAATTGTCTAAGTGGCAGGATCCACTCAAGGGCTCATTTTGTTTGGTTCGGTTTTAGTTACCCCTTCTACACTCTCCTTAAATTCCTCGTAACTAAAAGATGAGCATTCTGAGCATTCAGTACAAGATTTCTCTTTTAGGTAATGCCAGCCAGTGTTTTGCAATGTAGATTTTGAAAAATGTTAGAAAGAAAGATTGAGAGAGAAAAAAAAGCGGCCTTGTTCCAATGTCAAACCAAGTAGAACTCGTTTTGCTGAGTGCAGGCAGACATTCAGCCAGCAAGTTCCCTCCCCCTGCCCCTCCTCCTCAAGTGCCCATGTTGGGGAAGGAGGGTCTTTCTTATTGAAAGACTAGAGAGAGATCCACTTTTTCACCCTGCGCTAATTTGCATTGCAGAAATGTCCCGTCCTCCCCTTTTGTCTCTTCTTTAACTGTAATGAAACATTTTTTTGAGGAGCTGTCATTGCCTCACATCATTTCCTAGCAGACATTTCGAGGTCTGTGGTTTTAAGCAGTCTCTTGATGTGTTTAGCGTTGAATGTATAATCAGAATTTGGCAATTGCATCAGCCTGTTGAGCAGTTCAGTTGAAAATGATGTTTTATGTCCTTTCTGGAAGCCTTGGGGCAACAGTTAGTCACACTGTTCATGGCTATCCTAACTTTTGTGGGGGGAATTAATCAGCAGGTACTTGCAAAAGATGTTCCAGGCAAACCAATAGACCTCTTCAGACCTCTCATCAGCTGCAGTCTCTAACCTGCATTTAAGTGAGAACCTCTTTGGGTAGGTTTGGTTAAAGCTGCAGCCAACTTGAATTGGGCACATGGTGTTTTTCCACCAAGGTGCAGTGTGCAGTAATTTCTCTCTGTTCTCAGATTGCTGAGTGACAATATGCAATATGAACCCTGCCTCTTGGCTTGTCAGTTCTGCAGACTAGATGTGTCAGCATCTGTGTTTTGTACACAGTCTTATCTGTTTATGGTCAAACCCCGTCTCCCCTCCAAACCCAGCCTTCTGCTGATTGTTCTAAATTGCACCATAAATAAAAGTGGCTCAGTTGTCAAACAAGCCCTAGAGTGATGTATGCTGGTAAACTTTTGCCTGGTTGTGGAGCTGTTACTACAGCTGTGTTCCAAATATTGTTATGGCAATATATGTTGGATAAGGTTGTGGCAATATGTGTGAATACAGTGACAGTGGATGCATGCAAACCTGGAACTGCATTCGTGTTTGCGAGCGACTTTTAAAGCGTCAAACTCGGCAAACATGGCCTGCTCTGATCATTGTCCTTTGTATAAAAAGTGCCATAGGAGAAGAACGTGTTGCATTCTGGTCCATTCTGGTCCACTGCACATTCAGTTCAGGAGAAACAGCACAGAAGTCATTCATAAGTTAACTGCTGTTGTTTGCCTACATGAAATATAAAGTATCTTTCTGTTGTTAGTTATTACAGATGTGTTGTAGTTCCTGGATTTAGTTAACAGGCTTTTTGTTTGTAGCACTGTTAAAAAGAAATGATTTTACTAATACATATGTGATGTATGACAAGTTTTGTTGTTTACTGATAATTTTATATGCACAGACTCTTTCATACATGTCTGGCTTCTGGGCTGTGGTTTTCTTCCTGTGCTCTCTGTGTGAGCGAGACTATAAAATTAATTATTGCACTTATTCCACCCGTGTAATTTATTAATTATTATTGTATTCTTTTTAAAACTTAAAAAAATTACATAAACATTTTTATTTTTCTAATCTAATGTATTGAATCATCATTTTAGGTATTATTTAAAACAAATTTTAAGGTAAACATTGACCAAAAATCATCTAAAGTAATTTTTCTTGGGGTAGTATCATGAAGGTGCCCAGTTTCCCCATTTCTTACTAGTTCTTATTCTTACATTTTTTTCCTAAAGTTGCCCCTAGTTGTTGTTTTCCTTTAACCGCCCTCTTTAATTAAAACATGTTTCTGTAATTACCTAAATTTACATTCAGTCCTGACTTACTGCTTACTTTAATACCTAAAATGACAGAGACCTGGCAAAACGCAAAATTTTATATTGTTTTTCTAGAAACTACACATTACAATTTTTCATTTGTTTAAATTAATAATGAAACATTTTCTCTCCCACCAAACGTCGTCCTGAACAAAGGTTTAGAATTGACGTCAGTGTTTCAGTAGTATATTAATAATTAATATGAAACTACATCATGCGCTTTGTTAACGCAGGCTATAATTGTAACTTCAGAGTGTTGGAAGTACGCCCTAGAGGAGGAGGTGGTACCTACAGCTGGGATTTAGGTTTGAATCCCAGTGCCCTTAGCCACCAGTGGGGTTTGATGTTGAGAAAACTATGGAAATCTCTCTCTCTCTCTCTCTCTCTCTCTCTCACTCTCATTCCCTCTCACTTTCATTCTCTCTCACTCTCATTTTCTCTCGCTATCTCTCTTATTCTCTCTCTCTCTCTCTCTCTCTTGCTATCTCGCTCATTCTCTCTCTCTCTCTCTCTCTCTCTCTGTATCTCTCTCTCTCTCTCTCTCTTCCCCCTTTTCTCCCTCTCTCCTCCCCCTTTTCTCCCTCTCTCTTTGTTTCATTAGAAGTGCTGTCCATCCAGACACAATAGACTGCCACCCTTAGACACGTCTTTGAGCGAGGGATCACTGGCGCCCTTTTAAACTTCCATCTGTAGTGTCTTAGGATTGATCCAGAGAAGGAGAGGTTCATAACTCGCTTAGTGTAGTTAAGAGTGTTGTTTTCTGAAAGCCTACTAACACACTCCTAGCTAGCTCATAATTGCAGTCTCAGTCTCTCCCCCTCTCTCTCTATCTCTCCCTCACCCTCTCTCTCTCTCTCTCTCTGTCTATGTGCTCTTGTCATTTTATATAAGCTGTGCAATGGCTCATGTCGCTGACGACCCAAGCCAGATTCTTGATGATGAGATTATCTTGTCACCAGTGCGAGCTTTGTGCTTTTTCTCCGATCGATCCGCATATGCTGTTAATAAATGAAGTGCTGCAGCTTTTACAGCAATGGAGAACACACCAGAGCTTCTGAATATACACATGATCTTTCCCTCACTCTCCCCCCTCCTCTCTTCTGTCTCTTTCCCCATTCTTTGTTTAAACAATCACAACAGCGAGGACCGTTACACAGGAGTGAATATGTCCATAACAAACACACTGCAGCGTGGAGCACACAGAGGTCACATTGAACCCTTCTGCTGCTTCTCTGTGTTAACCCAGAAATCAAAAGGATGAGTCCATTGCTGCTCTTCCAAAGAAAAAAAGGAGAGATAGCAGGCGAGGAAGAGAGAGTAAGAGAGATTCTAAGGCTCGGGCCTGCTTGTTCTGTGGGTTTTCTCGTTTGAAGAGGACCTCAGCGCTGCATTTGGAGGGAAGGTCAAGCGGGTTTATAGTTGTAGATTATGTGCAATTGTTTCTTCTGGGGTTTGCTGATTAATTCTATAGGCCAGCTGACAGTTTCCTAATGCACAGCCAACAGACTTAAAAGAGTATGGGGGTGTTGCTGCAGCATGTTCTAACAAAGCAGTGGGGGCCCCTTCTCTGGAGTGTAAGAACACACACACACACGTTCTCAGTGAAGGAGATCACAGAGCTGACCCTGAAAGGGATAGAAATATAGAGAAACAAAAAGAGAAGAGGAGTCACATTGGAATAGAACACAATTGTCCTGAATTTTTCTGTCTCCACATTGTATACACTGTGTGTGTGTGTGTGTGTGTGCGTTTGTATGTGGCACTTCTACCCATAGTTGTTATGGGAATAGACCGAAAGCTTTGATTGTTTTTTTGTTTTTTTTCCCCAACAATGTGCGCTTTCATAACTAAATTGAATCACATTATTTATTTAATTTTCTACTTTGCTTATGAATTGTTTATCCCCTTACTGTGACCCAAATAACAGGCACTGTTGTTCAGTCAGTTTGCAATATTCTAATTCTCATCAAAGGCAAGTACAGCTCGAAATGGGAGGTTATTGGTGCCCGAACGATGCACAGCTTTTTTTTTTTCTCACGCTTTCTCACAGCTGTGTTGTTTGTGCTCAGCTCAGCTTGGGAACTTCACTGTGATTCACTGCTTAGTGTAACTTACGTCACTCATGGAGCAAAAAAAAGCACGTTTGTCACACTGAAGTGGGAAGCCAGGGTCTAATTTTGGACAGGGAAGTCTGAAATTAAGAACAAACCATAATTGCCTGGCTTAGTGGCATATGGGCTGCTAAAACCACTAACCTCACTTTGTCTAGAAGCACTGGTGTCAATGGGAGTCTTTCTCCAGAGAATGAATGTGTATGAATGGATCATTGATTATTGTAGCCGTGTGGTTAACACTGAGACACAGCTCATATTGACTGGAATTAAACAGCAGGAATGGTTGTGCCTGTGCTCTCTTAATGCTTTTAAAGTTTGCTACAGACACTGAAACAATAGCAAAGGTAGTCGTTTAGTGCAGAATGCATACAATATATCTATATCCATCTATCATCTATATATATATATATATATATAGAGAGAGAGAGAGAGAGAGAGAGAGAGAGAGAGAGAGAGAACTGCGTGTACCATGGTTTTCAATTTGGCATTTAATTTCATTTTTAGCAATTTGGTTTCCATGGAATATAGCTATGACCCCCAATTTATTTTTTTGTGGTTTTGAAATGATGTGACAATGTGTCAAAAGCATATAAACTATGACACCTTACACTCCTCTCTGACCAACACTTGGATTGGGGGAGGGCAATATATATAAGCAAAATACAATCTGCTTGATAAGTTGGTAAAAACAAAATAGGCCCCAGTACTGACATATGTAAACCAAAAACTTTAAGAACAAGTGTTTTTATTCAACTCTCAGTCCTCACTAAATCCAGTTTGCTCTATTTGTATTGAAACCTGCAGTTAATGTTCTTGAATTGCTGACTATATTCCCACTATACTCACAAAGCACATTGTCTCATATAGGGATGCACTGATGTAGGATTAATTAGCCAATGTCAATAGCTGGTATTTTTCATGGAAATGTACTGATATGAAAATACATATTTTTTTTAAAAATGCAGAAATTTGGATGAAATCCACCTGAATTAATGAATATTACTTGCACATAAATTATATTTACATCAACAAGCTTACTTCTTTAAGCTACTGTGCATCCCTAGTGACAGTTTACCACAGTAATGATAAAATATGCTTATACTTACTAGATCACTTTTATTGACAGTCATTCAGAACAGTGAAATATTTGCCTAATGAGTGTAACAGTTGAGTTTTGGTGTCTGGGTTGGGGCTGAAAAAAACTTGTGTTGAAAAGAGCACTTGGTAATAACAACATTCAAAATAAATATCAATTAAAATTGACCTTCTCTGTGAATATGCAGTAATTAGTTGCAAGTTTTAAGGCTCACAGCATTCTTTCAGCCAGTAACTATATGCATGGTTTGCTATACAATCAGCATTTCATGTAATTACTAATAGTAATGACTAGGCCTGTTACAGATTAATCATCACATAAATAATAGCAATTAGCTTTGTTATCTTGCCTTTGTTCATTATATTCAGTTAGTACAAGCCTAAAGTGAACAAACTGGCTGATTAGTTTTCTTTCTTTCTGGCTGTGTAAACCCAGTAGCTCCTAACTGATGACAGAAAGAGCTCAAGCTCAAACACAAACATTACTCACCACTACCCTCTAAACCTGTTAAAGTGTCAGTCAGAAATCTGAATTTCTCTTTCTCTCGTAAAACCCTGGATATGTCTCAGAAAATGTCTTTTCTGTTTCCTGTATTAACACTTTGCTTTAATCCAACTAATGCTAACAGACTTTCTGTTTGTTACGTCATAAATGTACGATGGTGAAAGTGAACGAGTGTGGAAAATAATTACAGTCAGCTAAAATAACTTCAGTAACGTGATTGTTATAATTGTGACCAGTCAACTGGTGGCTTTATTTTCTTTTGCTTTTTCCTGTACTTTTCTTTTTCTGTGCAACTACAAGTGATTTGTCTTTCACTTATAGTGTGTTGGGTTTGCTTGTTGTTTTTCTTCCTCCCACAGAGTGGTTGGGTAGGTCATTCTTCTGTGCTGGAAAAGAAAATGGGTTCGGCATAAACATGTGAACATGTCTATCACATCTCTCTCTCTCTCTCTCTCTCTCTCTCTCTCTCTCTCTCTCTCTCTCTTCTCTCTCTCTCTCTCCCGTATAGGCTTTTAGCCGCAGACCCAAGTGGTTTCCTCTCGTAATTGTGGTTAAATAGATGTCCACATCATTTGTCACCTTTGTATTCACTCACATATGTTCACTTCACCACAGAGGCGACACTCTGGGGCTTACTCAAATCTACCAAGCCCCCAAATCTCTACCAGGTGGTCCAGGACTACATCCGACACCATCTCTGTGGTCTCTGCACATGTTTCAGTGGCTGTTAAACATAAAGGAGGATTATAGGGTCTTTGACCTGTTGCACACTCATGTAACACCCTGTAAGTACCATAACCCTCTTGTCAGAAGCTCTAAAGCCATTGGCAGCAGGGTTAACGTGCTTAACTTGAGTTCGACTGGGTGGGATATTTGTAAACCCTTCTTGCTTAAAGTAGGCCTGAATGCCATTACCTTAGATTGTTTTAGAGACAAAGATAAATTAAATCTTGGGGCTTTTTGTCATTGCACCACAAACGCATATTTCCTCGTTTATGAGCACTGATAAAATGTTTTTCATTAAAAAAGTAGTAATTACTACTGAATAAAATCACAAAGCAATATCGAAATATACTCCAGCATTCTGAATCACCAAAACTGGTTTTGGGAGTGAAACATGGCAGTGTGTCACTGACTCCATTCACACCTGGTCACTTCATGAGACTAGTATCTGGATCTGATCCTGATAAGATTTCAGCAGCATGCATAGACAAATGCGCCTCCTGTTTGTAAGCAAGAAATTCAATTAATATGCAGTGAGTAATATGCAAATCAGTTCAAATATAACAGCCAATCACCTTTGCTGCTCTTCGTTTTTCTGTTCTTTTTAAAGAAAAACACATTTTTGCACAACACAGCCAATGTTTACAGGAAGGTAACTGGGAAGGTAGTTTTTACCGCTGGAACCCACTCACTCCTGCTGAGGAGAACCCCCATATAAACAGCCCTAAGGTTCACTCACTTGATCAGCAGTCACTGCGCTCCACCAATGCACTAATAACTGCTGCCCCTTGTCTCCCTCAACCAGATCACCCATCATTGGGGCCTCCTTATCAGCTGTTACAGACTAGTTCAACTACCACAGACCATCTTCATATACTTTATGCTTTATATGCATATGCTAGATATGTCGCTCCAAGGTGTAGGCTTTTATATGATGCCATCTCTGTAGCTTGAGACTGTTTCCTTCTTCTTTTGTTTATTACTGCCATCCGGCGTTGACCAGAGAAGCATGGTTTCCCTTTCTGAGCCTTGGTTCCTTCCCAAGGTTTCTTCCTGCAGCTTAGGGAGTTGTTCCTTGCCTCTGTCTCACATTTGGCTTGCTCATTAGGGGCTCAGACCCGACGTAAAAATCGTTATAAATGAAATGGACTTGACTTTTGTCAGACAGTGCTCATGACCGCTTTCTGAAGGGCAAGGCTGAAGCCTCGCTATAGTCATTACAAGGCTAAAGTAAGACTAAAGTCCTTTTGCTACACAGTTAGTCTTTTCCTGCTTACAGTTTTAACCAGTAAGATATTGGCAGACAGAACTACCTGCAGATAGCTAGCTAAACCTGCAGAACTCGCACTGCCGAACAAACACCACAGGGTGATAAAATCACTGCTGAGACACCAACGCACTTTACTCTTAGCTACAGTTTTCAGCACTAAATCTAATCACGCTGGTACAGGAAGTACAAATGAACTGGGTCCTACATTAGCAGCGATACTGTCAGCATTTTGGAGATAAATGTGGAAAGCACCTGTTACGTGGATTTAAGGGCAGGAACTGAATGAATGTATGACTTGATTTAGGCACGAAACAAGACAAGCACATCATTTAACACATTTAAAACAGTAGCTACCGCTATCTAACGCCAGACATGACAATGTTTTCAAACACCTCGTTTACAACAAGGGCAGGCATGCTAGCACATTAAAGCTACATACATTTTCTCTTTTCCTACAGATGGGAATATTCTGTACACCTGCCTATATATGCAGCACAGCACTGCTGCACAAGCCCATTTGGAGCTCAGTACTTACAACCACTCAAAAACATCATAATCCCCTTTTTTCCTCTTTCTGTCTTTTTCTTTCTCTCTCTCTCTCTCTCTCTCTCTCTCTCTCTCGTTCTTTCTTTCAGGGGCAAGCTAGATTCTCATCCCTCATTCTCTGTAATGAAAAGGTATGTTGGCGATGAGTCACATTGCTGTAGCTGGCTGTTAAGGGTCCAGGCCAGAGTCAGGGGTATTGATTTTGTGTTCTTGCCATGTCATCTCCACCTCACATTCACAAAGCCACCCTCTCTCTCTCTCTCTCTCTCTCTCTCTCACACACACACACACACACACACACACACATCAATAAACCTAGCTCTTCGAAGCAATGCATGCTAACCAGATAAGCCCTTCCTGGGTTAGCCCATCCCGCAGAGGGCGTAAGACAGATTATTGGACCATTTCCAATCTTCTCCCCTCTAATTTTCACTCCCTCGCAGTTGTGTCCATCCACAATGGAGGAGTTGATGGATCGTGGGGAGACCACAGACCCATTAGCCGAAGTACGCGCATGTGTGCGGAGGGTGTATGTTTCATTTACACAGTTACTAAACATTAAAATGTGTGGCCCTCGCTCTCTAATGACAGAAAAAGTGTCTCAGTAAAGCGGAAGACAAAGCTTCTGTCTGACTGAGCCCCATTGTCTGTCAGCGATGGTGTTCGAAGGACAGTGGGAAGTAATAATATGCAAGGCCTTTTTAGACCGGCTCAGTCCTTTATTTGGTGTGTATGTGTGTGAAGTGGTTTAAAAGCATTATTTGTGCTCATTGTGCAAGTCTTCCTCAGGGAGCCCTGGCCTGCTACCAGAAAGGAAGCACAGGGAATCCAGCGGCTGCACTAGAGTGTGGGCCCTCAATAGAAACCTCAGCCCATTTATAAATCAATTACATACTGCAGAGTTTTACAGGCGCACATACAGAAGCATGTGCTGGGGCTAGAGTTACAGTGCCAGAAGCTTTCACTCGTCTGTTTGTTTAAGCTCCACTGCTCACTGACCTGCTTTGTACTGCAAACTGTGAACTCAATGAATTGGTGAACGTACTCGGTACAAATCAGGACAGTGCACGCGTGTCGTACGTAAAACCCAAGTCTTCGTTAAACTTCGTTTCCTTCGGCTCTGTTCCATTTAAGACACCCTCTTAAACAACCGAAAGTATATTTTAGCTGCTGTATGTGGCGTTTTTACCTCACAGGCTTTCTTTTAGATTTAACTTGAGTCCTATTTTCTGCTTTATTAGAGCAAAAACTTACAAATTATCCAGAGCTTGTGGTCTAATAAAAAACAAATGTCATCAGGCACTGTCTATAGTCTTCTTCATCCTTATCTGCTTTTACACATTGTTTTTTTTTATTATTATTATTCTAATTAGTCCCGCTCTTTCCCCCCACAAAAACATGAACTTTCCAGAGCTTAACTAAAGCATGTAGTGCTGCACCGTTGTCAAGCTATCTCTGAAAATAAGAGGCATATTCAGGCTCAAGCAGGGCGTTTTTTAAACAGAATTATATAGGAACAAGAGCTGCACTTGTTTCAGGCTAATTGGCTTTGAGGAGCTTTTCTTCCCACATCGCATTCATCAATCTCCCGTCGTCTCCTTCTATCATTCTTTCTTTTTCTTTCGTCCATTCTTGAAACATATACCGATGTCCATTTTTGCTGCCTTTTGACATCAGTTTCTCATTCCTGTAATGATTCTTTTTCTCTCTTTCATCACTTCTTCTTTATCTCAATATCTGTCGGTATGTCTTGCTGTTGTATATCGTTGTTAGCAGTGTGGAAGACACGGAAAACAATATACAGGACTTTTGAGACATTTGTAAAACATATTAATATATATATCTTTATAGATTGGCCAATTATGATTTGACAAGATTCATAATCCAGTACAATGTAGTGGCATCTCAATTCACTGAAAAATAGCAAAAATTCTGAAAATGTGTTACATTTAACAAACCTCTTTTTTTTTTTTTAATTTAAATGGAAATTTTTAGTTTTTATGAAAACATTTCTTAGCAAATGTACCATTTAAAATGGCCCAAACTGATTGAATAAAATCTCACACTGAAAGCTAGATCTTTTTTCAGCCTTGCGCTATAAAAATAAGTTTATGGTGATACAAGATTTTGTTCCAGCAACAGCAAGCTCAAGGGTGAACGTACACAGGGAGGCACCAAGGTTAGATTTTTAACTCGCTCTTTTAAGAACAGCTGTGTAAAGACGAGGTGAAGTCAGAAAACGCTGATGGTCTCACACACACACACACACACATCCCCATCCACAGAGAAAAGGACAGCCGTCCTCTTGTGCATGTTTACATGCTGGCAGTTGATGAGATTATATTCTGTTGCTGCGGAAGTGGAAGCTGGGAGTTCATCCACCATATATGGCAGTCGCCGCCAGCCGTATTTCTGTCTACTGATCAGAGGCGCTTCTGGGCATACTGTACATGTGGGACGGCTCCCCGAGCACTTTTAATCCTGCCGCAGGATTATGTTAATCTTGCTCTGTTCATTTTTGAAATTAGGATTTGGAATAGAAATTGTGACTAGACATGAAGATACAGAGACTGAGAAATGGAGGTCAGAAACGCATGCAACTGCCCATTCTACTGCCACATACTGAACTGATGCTTCTGAAGATATGCCTGGCAGTATAGAAGTGCACTGTGAGATGGTTTAAGAGAATCGGGATGTAGCCTTCATTTCGAGCAAGATTAGAGTAATAATCTGTTATTTGCTGCTTCAGTTGCAGAGCACCATTCACAGTTCACTGGTTGAGCATTGTGGAGAATTAGGATTTACGTCGAGGATTTACACCGAGGGGCTTTTTTTCCTGTCCAACAGCTCAATAATGGAGATAAGATTTGTGGCGTCTATCCTCCTCTTCATAATTAATCTAGACGAATATGGCTCCTGACCACAAACGTCTGGAGTCGCGCGCCATTCATTTCAGAGGAGCCAATTAATTTTTCAAAACTTTTAACTCGTCTGGGACTGGGAGCAGGAAATGAATGGCGATGGCATTTAGTTCGTTAAAGCCAGACGATTGATTAGCCCTGGTGGCCGCAGGAAAACATACAACTGGCTAATTAAATTTGATCACTTCAGAATGAACCCGAGAAACGGTCTGATCAATGCTATCGCCACTGAGCGTCTCCGTCTCCTTCCCTTCTCTATTTCCACATCCCTCTCTCTTTATCTCTGTCTGTATTTGGAGAGCGAGACGCGCTTCTTGTTCATTTAAACCAGCCTAGGGGTCGGCGGAGGGTCCCCGGGTAACCTGCTCATGTCCTGTGTGTAATGTGCTTGTACACATTGATTGCTCCTTGTTTATGAAGCTGTACAGCTCACGTTAACCCGTGCTCTCCTCGGGAGCCTCGTCTCCCAAATGCAACGCCCATAGTGTGCTCTTCAGCCTTTTCTGTCCCCCGCTGTAAAGATGCATCCACACCACGGCGCCCTATTCAGATTGACGTAGGTCTCTGTTTGGACGAGCCCATGTTAAATCTCGCCAGCATCACTTCTGCACAGGCTGAAGGAGGCAGAGCGCAGTGCCAAATTAAAGTCACCTCTGTGGAAATGGAAGTCAGCGAGTCTGAATAAAAATATACATCAGCGTCCACTTGACAGAGGTACAAGGTGAGAGAGGGGAGACTTCAATATACACAAACGCACATGTGAACACACTTTTTCGCTCCTCCATCACCTCTAGCCTGTGTGTCACGCGGTAGCTCTGTCGGGACAGCAGAGGACATATCTGCGGCACGCTTGACCAGAGTACCGGTAAGCTCCAATGGCCTGTGAAAGGTAGACAGGTATCGATAAGTGTTCATCCATCTCCCACCTTCGCGTCCGCTCTTTCTTTCTTTTTCTTTCTTTCTTTCTTTCTTTCTTTCTTTCTTTCTTTCTTGTCAGTTGTTTGTCTTTATTTGCTTTCATTACTTCCCCCTTATTCTAATCACCCTTCTTTGTTTTTTTTCTTATATTGTTTTATTAATTCTTCCTTTTTCTCTTTGTCTACTTTCATTCTGTCTCCCTACGTTTAATAAATCGCCCTTTCTTTCTTTCCTTCTTTCTTTCTTTCTTTCTTTCTTTCTGTTTTTCATTCTTTCTTTCTTCCCTCCTTTCATCCACTCTTCCGCCCAGTTCTTCTTCTCTCTATCTCTTTTTCTATCTTCTTCTGTCCCTAGTTGTTTGAACACACATACACAAACATGTGCTCACACTCTGTACCTCTAGTGTTCATTTATCTCCATTGAGAGGGAGGTGTCTGCCTGGTCACTGATAGAAAACTCCAGAGAGACCACAGAGGATGCACTGAAATAGACCAGCCATTTTATTCCATGAGAGAGAGAGAGAGAGAGAGAGAGAGAGAGAGAGAGAGGGAGCTATTTACACCAGCATACACTCACTCACATGAAGGATTATTTTTTTCATCCCTAAGGTGGACCCCGACTACTCTCCCTAACAAACACACACACACACACACACAAAAGCACATTTATCATGTAGAATCTAGGCATGTAAACTAGTGCCTGAGTGTCCATGCTTTAAGATGACTGAGAAAATCAGTGTTTCTGAGAGAGAGAGAGAGAGAGAGAGAGAGAGTGTGTGTGTTGGTGAGCACTAACTTGTCACCATGAGGTTATGAGGCTCACTGACTGACTGTATGTTAAGCCAAAGGACATATGTCCCAGTATATAAGTCAGAATTTTGTGGCCGTTAACAACAGCAGCTCTCAAATTGTAAGGGAAAGGCTGAATATTTGGCCAAGTTTGGCTTTACACTGATGCTAAGTGAGCTGTTAACC
>JBBPDA010000039.1:17127367-17149721 GCA_037974385.1 Arnoldichthys spilopterus
GGCAGTAATCAGACAGTCCAGAGTGTTTTAACCTGTGGGGTTTGAGCTTCATCCTTCACTGGATTGGTGAAATATGGATCAGTTGGCTTCATTAGACCTGGACCTTCACCTCCTTGTGTTAAGTGTCCTCCTGATAAAGGCAGAGAAACGTTGCCATAGCTACTGGGTTCCCCCGCTGACTGCAGAATCATGGGATAGATCCAGTCCTCCAGAACACTAAATTATCAGCATGTAAACACTATAAAGATGTGTTCTATGCACTAATCAAGATTTTAGCAGAAACTGAAACAAGAAAATAGCAGCAGGCGACATTTTTTGATTCCATCTGAACGAATGCAAGTCATTAAAGTCTGTGCACACAGCGTAATTTACTCCAGTGAACAGAAAAACAGTTGATTCGTGCTCACCTGAGGCCACAGACGTCAGAAGAAACGATGTCTGTCTAAACAGGGCCTAAGAGGGACAGTCCATTCTAGTTGTTATTGCTATAGTGCTTTTTTTTTAAAATAATTATAGAAAGGATGTATATGATAAGCATGTAAATAAATAATCACATCACAGTATTGTGTGAAACCACCTAACCACCTCCTAATGCTTCAGAAAACATCCCCTTAGTAATAGGCCAGAATTTCCTCTCTCTCTGTCTCTCGCTCACTGTCTCTCTCTCTCTCTGGGGATGGTTTGCATACAGTCAGGCTATTGTAAAACACTTCCCAGGAAAGTGCTCTTATCGCTCTTTTAAAGTGCTACAGGGTGGGTCATGGCCATGTGATAGTGTGTGCTTCCTGGGGCTGCCCGGAACAAGCTGTTAGTGCTACAGAAAGAAATTAACCGGCAGTCTCCCTAGTTTGCCTCTGTGCAGACCTGGGACCCTTGCTACATTCTCCTCTTTCTGCACTTAACATTAGGCCTCAAATCGAGGCACCTGCTTCAGGATCGGCGCATAAAGAGCAACATCTAACGGTTTTCCCATCACACACTTCTAATCGACTTTCAAAGCTTTTAATACGTCCCTTGCATCAGGCCAGGTAATCAGAGGTTCACCAAAAAATAGTGGGAAAAAATTGCATAAAAAGAGAAATGTTTTTTTTGTGCTAAAGCAAGATTAAAGAGATTTAATGATGCAAAAGTTACCACATTCGTTCGTATTTCAAAAGACCTGGAGCAATTATTATTATTTCAATGCCAAACATTCTCAGTCATCTCAGACTCTGATCTACCCTTTGATACTGCTTTGCTCCTGCACTTTTTTTTTTTTTATCTCCTGTGAGGTTGAATGTCGAGCTCTTTGCCACGATAGAAAGCGTCGACAAAGACGGAAAAGGTCGGCAGGGTTGAGGGAGGCCCGTTTGACCTTCCCCACAATCTCCGTCCTGCCGAGCTCCTGCCTTTTTCCCTTTTTTTTTTCCATTTCATGTGTCAATGTCATTACAGCGCCATTCAAACCTTTCCTTTGAAGTCCAACAGTGCATTTGAAATAAGCCTTACCTATATGCGGGAAGCTGGATTTCAATGGATTATCATTAGTGCGGATTCGAGGTAGAGGGGAGGTGATAAACGGCATGCGATTAAACTGTGTAACTTTGTTGGAAGATAGGAATCGCTTCGGTGAGGATTAGTCTGTTTTCTTTGTGGCACAGACTCCTTTACAAAATATTATGCAGGCGTCATAATTCTGATTTCACCCTATCAGGTTTTTTTTGGGACGTAATTACGTCTGCAAAGCGTTTATTTATCAATAATAAATTCTTTCTGCTTTGCTTTATTGCAGCCACAGTAATGAGCCATTTTTGATCAGACGCCACATCGCTGCGAAGCGAATGGAAGGCAAAAGCGTCTCTTAAGCCAGGTGAAGTCGAGAGGTGGGAGATGGAGATATGTGCACAGTGCATTAGTCTTCGTATTCAGCCATGTCAATATTGTCTGGACCACGACTCAAGCTGCCCTCTTCCTCTTCTCCACTCAGTATTGACTCCAGGCTGCAGAACAAACACATTGTGGCAACATTGACGTAACGTTGAGAGCCGAGTAATTGAGAGCTGCATTACGGGGAGGGCAGGGGGTTGGCGCGAGGGTTGTCGGAAAGGGGCTATCGGCTTTTCCGAAAGTTGTCAGACTTGAAGAAATGTGAAGACGGATCAGAGAGAGAGGGAGAGGTGGAGGAAGAACTTTGGGTGGACGGATGATTGTTAAGGTTTATTCAATAACGCGCACTCAACTACTCTCGGTGCAGGAGTTGGTAGCTACATCTGATAGTTAGTCGTTCTGTGTTGGCACACGGTCACGTTGATAGTTATACTCAGCTGACAAGCCCCAACAAAGCTTGTTTACCGTATCACACTACAGATACTGAACCCCTAAGCGCGTGTGTGCATACTTCACCGAGCAGGTCTATGACACACACGGCACGTCCTATCTGTTTGCGCATAAAGGCTGCCACCTTTCTCCATCTACGCACATGTACACAGCCATATGTTCTCCTTTTTACTCGACGTTCTCGCCCTCGCTGGTATTTCCTCTCTTTTCTATTTATATCCATCAGGTCATTGAGAGTGCGACTGAATGTTTTGAATGTTTAATTAGCGTGTTTCCTTAACTAATTAAAATGTACAAATGTAAGGATTAAAGACCCCCCCCCCCCTCCTTCTTTTCCTCCTCACTCCCACCCCCTTTCTGAATAATTAATCAGCCTTTTTCACCAGGAGATCGTGTTGCACACCAGGACACGTTTCAGTGTCGCGCAACACCTAAATTTCTCTCCCTTCTCCTTCACAGACCGACAGTTTCCCCGCTGAGCCCAATTACATGGGGAGCAGGCAGCAGTTTGTTCAAAGGTAAGGCCTATTAAACGGCTCACTCAAGCACCACATATGCCTAGACCCCCTTACTTTACCTGCACGAGTATCACACGCACCTCGATTTACACCCCCCCCCACACCCCCACCAACGGAACTTAAATTGTTCTCAAACATGGTTCCTCATGATGTTCAATTATTTCCTGCTATGATTGTGTCTTATTATTCATCGTTTAGCAGCTCCACGTTTAAGGACCCGGAGCGGGCAAGTCTGAGGGATAGCGGGCACGGAGACAGCGATCAGGCGGACAGCGATCAGGACACCAATAAAGGCTCCTGCTGCGACATGTCTGCCAAGGAAGCGCTCAAGATGAAAGCAACTGGGCTCAAGCCCCAGCCTCTCGAACAGGGTGAGTAAGGTTGAGCCTGATTAGGATTTTATCGATACTAATAGCGCTTCTCGGTTTGGTGCTCATACCTGTCCTCTTACATTGCCAAAACAAAGGGGAACGGAATCAACATTGCTTCATTATTGCATATAACACATTTTTTTTCCACCAGTGGCAGAAGTGATTTTTTGTATTTGTCGTGTCTGTTTTTCAGCCTCTTTTCCGTCAGGTCAAATTCCCACATGCTAGCTAGATCCCCCAATTACACATTGATCCCAAGCAGGGTGAGGGCTTGCATGGACTTCCTCTGAGTCATACAAAGCAGCACAGTATCTGCACAGTAAACTGCTGCTAACACAAGGTCGTCGGACAGTTCAGCACACGGCGTACTGTAACTGCCAATTCCATTTTGTCAGCTAACAAACAAGCCACATCACTTTCACAGGGCTAGCTTTGAACTAAGCAAAAGCAAGGCCACATATGTTTGGGATGCTGGTTATGGATGGCTGTAGTATTACCAGAGATCAAACTCATGGTCTCCTGAAGACAGAGCCAGTGCTTAGACAGCTGCAGGACTTGGGAGCAGTATAGGTGTTTAATTGTTGTCTTCTATGTAAATAAAGTGGAACTACACTCTAGTTTCTTTTTCTTGCCATTAGTCACTTCTGTCTGTAGGTGAGCACTTTGATAATTGTGTGTGTGTGTGTGTGTGTATACACAGCCCGACCTCTCACTCAAAGGCAGATGTCAACAGTGTGTTTCCAGTTTGCAGCATTTCCATGAATTATACTGTCCCCCGTGTCGATTGGAGAACCTTTTTGTTTCAGATGTTACTGGTAGTGTTGTGACTGGGTATTGGAGGGCACACGGTCAGTCTCCTCCACATTCGCTCCAACTCCCTCAGCCCCTGGTTATCAATGCCCCCATCACCCCCACAGTGCTGAAGCCTACAGAAATGCAGGTCTATGTGGTTTTCAGCCTCTCTTCTTCATTTTCCCCATGCAGTCTTCCCCTCTAACCTCTTCCATCCTTGCTCAATATTTACTTCCCTCATACTTCAGCGTTATTTTTCTCCGTTTTGGCAGCACTTCCTTTGAACACTGGGACCTTCCTCCTGTTTATTTCCTTCATCTTTCTTTTATTCTTTATTTCTTTTTTTTTTTTTTACTTTTGTTGACTTCCCTATTCTCATTTTCAAAGTGCCTCTGCTCTCCTTCTTGTTTTCCTCTCACCCCCCCCAACCCCTTTCCCTCTCTCTCTATTTCTCGCTTGTATTCCAGCCACGTTCTCAGTTTATCAAACCAGACAAGCCCATTATGATTTTATAAGCCAAACCACTTTAGCCTCTCCATTTAGTCCTTGCTGGGGAGGCGCTGGGAGCGTGCTTCTTTAAAACTTTCATAATGGAACATGGAAAATGACTTATCATGCAGCAGGCGATGTTACGTGCTCGGCCTGATTAAATATGAATAATTATTCGATGTCTCTGTTGGTAGGACAAATTACTAGTGACATGTGTAGAACAATAACTCCACAGATAGATACAGTAGAAACCTGCGTTTTCCATGTGAGGAGGCGGGAGAATTCTTAGCACTTGCGCGTTCGTGGAGGAGAGATGTCGGAAGTTTGTATCCATTCATCCTGGGGCTCACTGGGCTATGTCTAAGGCCATTACACCAGGGCTGAATCCCTCAAAAGAAAAACGGAAACACAAAAAGTTTGTTGACGTGTGTGTTGGGAATTGCCTATGGAAAGCTATATATCATGTACAATACTACAATTAATCAATAGAACAGAAGGAAGCTTCTGCTATATAGGTTGAGATAGTGGAGCACTATGCTGGTGATGTGTGCCTCAACTTGACTATGTGTGTGGGTGTGTGTGTGTGTGTGTGTGTGTGTGTGTGTCATTGTGATTCAAGAATAGAGTGAATGTACTGGCAAGAGAAATTGGCCAATTAAGGAGGCCCATATGTTTCTTATTTTGTGACTGTAGTCATTTAATGGTGCATGGGAGTAGCTGGAGAACAGCAGAATCTTGCTATTTTAACTGTGACACACACACACACACACACACATACACAAATACAGCAGAGCGCTGTTGTGTCAAACACTCAGCATAATGACCTAAGCCAAGTACAATAAAATCTTATTGCAGAACAGCCCTGTGTGTGTATGTGTGTGGCGAACTACTGAGGGGGTACCCGATACCAATACTTTTTCTATTAGAACGTCAATGAAAGCCATGCCCCCTCTCCTTTTTGGTGCCCTCCTCTCCACACTCTCATCATCACTCCCCCCCCACACACACACATCTGTTCTGCAATCAATGGTCTTGCTATAAGGCAGTTAACTGGCAGCAGGTGCTTTTGTTTTGGCAACACATTACACCGTCCGCCCGAACAAATGTACTGTTTTTGGTTGTCATATGATGTCAGTGCTATATATCAGTATGTCGTCGTGGTCATAACAAAACAGTGTATTCCATATTTGTGTATTTTTTTTTCATTACTTGAAAACATCTGAAATGAATTCACTGAAATATGGCTTCAGGATTCTTTGTTGTATGGAAACACATACACCCACACAGACACACACACAGTGGACCAGATCGCCTGAGTGAAGGTGAAAAATACTACACTCCTGTGTCCTGACATGGGCCTTACTACTTCTGATGCTTGAGAGTCTACTTATAGGCCTCTAAATTTGTTTTTAAAAGGGTCAAGTCTAGCAGATGGAGCGAACGCTGCTGTTACGAGGCACTGAGAGCAGTATACCAGTCATATAGTAAGTGGCGTGATACATAATGCATTATGCTGCATTATAGCTGTGTGTTTTAAAGTGGAGTGTTATGGTGGCATTTAGCAGGCAGTAAGCAGGGAGCAGTGGAGTGTGTGTGTGTGAGTGTGTGTGTGTGTGTGTGTGTGTGTGTGTGTGTGTGTCCACAGTGCTGGCGCTTGTACTGATTGTATTCTCCTCATGGCTGGAATGCATTATTTAGAGAGGAAGAGAGGCAGCAGGCTTTGGCTACAGCAGCCCAGAGAGGAGAGACTACAGCGTCTGCCGATGGGCATCTTTTCACTCCTCTAGTTTCCTCCTTTCCCCTTATTTCCCACTTTCCTTCCTCCTCCTTTTTCCCATCCCTATCACGTACTTCGTGTCTTCTCTCCTCCTGGCTCCTTCTTCTTTTCTCTCCCTCCCGCCTCTCTGATCCTCTCATCTCTCGTCCAGCCTCCTTCTCCCTCCCTCCCGCCTCTCTGCTCTTCTCATCTCTCATCCCTTTTTTTCTCCTTCCCTCCCTCCACTTCTTTTTTCTTTCAGTTAGCAGACCAAGCAGTTGAACACCTCTAGACCTCACTTTGAACAGGTATTCCTGTTCGATATGCTCCCCTCCCTTTTTTCTTTTTTTTCTTTTTTGCTCGTACCTAATGCATTAATATTGCATTCACATTACTGCCAGCACGCCACCCTTCCGGGGAAGTGAGGGGTTCAAGGAGCCTCTATAAAAGCAAAAATGGAGAAAAAGCATCTTAACTGTCAGTAAAGCTCACAAACATATTGTCTCTAGCCGCATGACCCATGATCCTGACGGGTCACGTGGTCCTCTGTGTTGTCCGTGCCCACTCCTCGGGCTGCGTTTATTAGGCAGTAATCCAGTCCGAGACACAGAAAGAGAGAGCAGGCTACAGACTCGGTCGCACATAAATAAGCAAGACAGTCTCCTTCTCTGTGCGTCGCTCTCGCTCTCTTTCTCCAGTTCTGTGCCTGCTGGCCTCTCCACACCATCCACTCCAATTAGGGTGTTCCCTACAGCATGGCTTCATTTACTGGACTCAGAAGTGGACAGAAACATGTAGCATGACTGGAGTGCAGGTCCCGCATGAATTCATCAGCACATTCATGTAGCCCTCTAGGCCTGTAGTGTTACTGTCTACTCTAGTACATTCCTCTCTGTCCCTTTCTCTAGTTCTCTCTGCCCTACTCGCTCTCTCTCTCTCTCTCTCTCTCTCTCTCGCTCGCCATAACATAATTGCATAATTGGATTAAGACCAAATTGCTCTTTGAACAAACACTCGTTATCCCCCATCCTCATTGTCCTCCGCATTGGAGACGTGGGCTTTTGCATTTGGTGGTGCAAGGGGGGCTATTCTGAAATTGATTAATTAACCCCCCCCCCCAAATCGGGAGCTGTGTATTAATTAAGGAGAAGTCTGAAAGAGTGTGAATCTTTTTCTTATTCTTATTAATTGGTGATTAATTGATGCAAAGATTCGCCCGCAGCTGAGTCTAATCCTGGAATGTGTTCATCAGTGGCCTTCACATGGTTCAGTTCACTTCCTGCCTATCTCACACCGGCGCCGAGATGTGGACTCATGATAAAGCGTGTGCGAGCGTGTCCGAGAGAGGGAGAGAGAGAGAGAGATAAAGAGAGAGGGAGAGAGGATGGACTGTGTCTTTAGATTGCTGGGTGAATGTTCTGGATGACCTCCTCTAATTGCATTTGATTGAAGCGCGATAATCAAATTGTTTCACCTTTTATTGTCCCTTTCTTCCCCTCTCTCTCATCCGCCGCACCGCCACGGTAACCTTAGCTTATTAGAGCGACAGGACGAGGAGCAGGGGAAAGGGAGAACGCGCGTCTTTAGCAGCGAAGGCAGCATCGGAGCAGCCCAGTGCGGCGACAGAGAGAAAGCGGAGGGAGAAAGACATCTAGCAAGGTTGCTATGACACCTCTGACCCCCCTCTCCTCCCCCGTATTATTTGCAGCAGAGTAATCGGAATCCCTGTAACCCATATCAGTGGAACAAGAAGCAGAGAGATGTCACGGTCACACACACGCACACAGCAAGAATATTGCGGTGAGACTACCTGAGTGTGCAGGCTGATTGATTTGCCACAGCTATGATGATAGATTGAATAGATTGAATATGCTGGTGTGTGTTGCCTCAAAGTCTATCTAGACACCGGTGCTGTCTTGTCACCAGTCAGTGCCATCGAGTCACCAGTCCTGTGCTTTACATTCTGGACGAGAGAAAGGAAAATCTCAGCCGAGCAGCGTTTACTGTGTGCATGCACGGATCTTCAGCAGTGACCAAACGATATGAAATTGAGGTGATTGATACCAGTTACAAAGAGCTAACCTTTCATTTACCGATCATGATAGACAAAAAAAGACGACGTCGTAAACCGCAATAAACGAACTGTTGTGCGTTCGACATCTTCTTTAATCAGAACGTCTCTCTTCAAGGAAGCCAGAGCTATTATGCCTTCATTCACCCATTACCTTTAATCCCTAAACAGGATTCAGTGCAATGTGCTCACTTTCCTTTGCAGGTGTGTGTTAGCTTTCCAATTAAGAGTGTTACCCAGGAGGCAGTGGGGCAGATATAGTGCACCGAGTTCACTCTGGCAGGATAAAATCCAGCTCACGCCGCCCTCCCAGACTCCTGAAACACGTCCACTTCATGGGAGCTGGACAATTAATTAGCAGTTTCTATCCCGATGCCCTTTCTGTGAGCGTGTTACTGAGGAAATGGCTTTTCACTCCACTCTCAGGATTCAGTTAAATCCATATTGACTGGATTGTGTGTTCTTCTTTGTTCTCCTTTTCTTTTCTTTTTTTTTTGGTTCCTTTTTCATAAAGGTCATTTCCTATCATTCATATTTTAAGCGGCTAAAACACAGCGCGTGTTGGTAAGGCAGCGTGCATGCGGCAGCTAATTTGTTTTGAAAAGCCTCTCCGCTTCCTCCGTGGTACTCATCCTCTCGCGCTAAGTGACGGAATAAATTATCACTTTTGACTCTCCTCTTAGATGTGTTTTAGTATTTTCATTCCAAAACATGTAATCCCGCTTGTTCCTTGGTAAGTTGTGCTTATTTTTTTTCCCCGACCCTCTCTTCACCATCCTAAGTGGAGCGGTATGCAAATGCAGTAAGAAGTGAAGGTAGTGCTTTAGCGTAAGTGGCTGTGATTTTCCGTGGCAGTAATGGGGGGTACGGGGGGAAGCATTAGTAGTGGGAATATAATGTCTTCTGAGATCCAGAGCTAAAGTATTTCAAGATCTGACCAGCTAGATATCAGGCAATTGAGCTTTCTGTGCCCTTTTCCTTCCTTTAAGCCGAATACAGGCCAGTGTCAGTAACGATGCATATCAAGGGAGTATGAAGTTATCTACCTTCCTCTGCACAAAAGCTCCTCTAATTATTATTAGCTGTTCAAGCACTTCCTGTCACCTTGACATTGTGACCTCCGGCTGTTAACGCTGCACTTTTAACACCAACACACTGCACTTGTCACGACCAGTTAAAGGTGGACGATGATAAAGAGCGGTTGTGAGCTTTTTGTGAAGTGAAAAAGATAAGTGAGCATTTGTTCTAAGGTGCTGAGTGTACAACTACGCCACAAGCCCTAAAAATGTATCCCAGTAAAGCCAATATTGAGCAAACGCGCGAGGCCGGGGCCAACTGATTTTGTTGGAACCGCCTTGTAGCAGTTTCATCAATGCTTCTGGGTTGCCTGCTGCCAGCAAGAGTAATCGCCATCATCATCCCTCGATGCAGTGGCTCAAATATGAATTAATATCACATAAATCTTCAGGCATCAGTGTATTATTTATATCAAGCAACTGATTCTTCTCTTTTATTGCGCGGCGTAGCTGTCACTTGGAGTGTAATTTGGCTGTAGTCTCTAAAATTTGTTCTATAGCAAGTCTGACAATAACAAATACACTGCAATAACACTGCATTGATTTGCCGTCCAACGAAATAACTCGAAATGCTTCACAGATAAATTGAAGGATCAACAAATCTCTGCCAAGTATTTGCCTGCTTTTTTTTTTTTTTTTTTTTTTACTGTTTTTTAACCATGTGGCATCCTGGCAGGTCTGCAGTGATTCGTAAAAAAAAAAAAAAAACCCAAAAAACACATTCAGCAGTTTTTCTAAAACTAAAATCTGTGGACAAATAGGCTCTTTAGAAGCGAATGTAGTTGAATGATGATCACAAGACATTATGAACTCAGAGGCCAAGACTGTAGGCCGTGGCTCAAGAGAACACTGGCACACTAGCAGCTGGTGGCAAGAACTTACATACACACACTCACACACACAAAGCAAGTGCCAGAGTTGCCCTTTCAGATATATAGCCAGCGATGGCATGTGAGTCTGACCGCCTGAGTCCCATGGGGAGAAGACTTTCCCCCTGTAACTATTACAAATGGCAAGCGCCGCAATTACCAGAGCTCCAGTGCTTATTCCCAGTCTTAAACAATGATAACTGGGCTGCGAGCGCACCTTCCAGCAGCGAACTAAAGCAAGACATTCGTTACGGCTCAAAAAAGCCGATAAGACGCCCACATGTAGATGAGAAGGAGCTAAACGTTTATCCTACTTGATGTTGCTGGAAGCTGATGGATGACACCGTGCCCTACCAATATGCTTTGGAAATGTTTCAAGAGCATTTCCATTTAGCTGGATGAGTCAACGAAAACTGCCGTTACCATCGTCTTTTGATGTTTTGATAAACTTGCCCCCTTTTCAACAGTTGTTCAGCAACTGGCTTTAATGCCGTTGCGTTCCGCGCTGTTTGACTCTTAGGCCGCCTGTGTTTTTCCCGCTTTGTTTTCACGATTTGTTTATTTTGTCGAGACGTAAACCTCATCTTACTGCCGCTACCGTGTTAATGACAGAACAGCTGGTGTGACTGCCCTCCACGGGAACATTTTAATTGCAGTATTTGCACACATAGGGCCTAAACAGGTAGCATATGGGGGAATTGGTGTTACTTACTTCTGTCTCACATCTGTCTGGGACTGTGATTAATTGAACTCTTACAGGGTCCGTCTCAACGCTTTGATGAAGGGAAGTCATCGAAGGAGACGTCTTCATCTCCCGAACACATTTTTTATCCTCTAGAGGGAGTGTAATCATATTAACTTGTTAAAAAAAGAAACCTCACTTTCCTTTTGAATACAGGAGGCAGAAGCAGTTACGCCAGCCCGAGCACTTAGCTCGAAGGAGGCGTGTTCTTTTCCAAAGCCTAAAGTTAATTCTGGTTCTTCACCTTCTCATTTTTCACGAGCAGCACATTCCTTGAAACAAAGAGCGGTTGATTCATTCGAGCGTCAGACGAACATTGGGGGGAAGGAAATTAGAAGCCTGCACAGTCTGGAGAGCTGATAGTCTTATCACTCAAAGTCGAACACGATTTCAGCACCCTTGTTTTTGTTGACGCCGTTCGCTCCCCCACCCTTGTCGCTCGCTCTCGAGCGCAAGCCTGCATGGGGAAAAGTGTTTCGGAACGCTAAGCCAGTGCAATCCCAGAGAAAGGCTGGAAATCTTTTTAAGGGTAATATTGTCATCTTAAGCTTTCCTCCCCTTCGTTATGGGGGATTTAGGGGATTACGTTTTATTCTTTTTTTAATATGCAAACTTTCATTCTGTTGTTTGAATGAATTGTTTCGTTGTATCCCTGCGGTAGTGAGAAGATAATCACTTAAATGTTACACACACACATACACAGTTTGTCCTAATCTGCCACTCTCCAGCCAGAGACTGGCGCCCTCGTTAGCGTCAGCCCCCTAGTGTGGTCCATGCGATATCTGGGGGTAATAGCACAGCCGTGTCCGCTTCCTTCCCAGGGAGCTCGCCATAAATCTGTGACATTAGCCCAATACCCTTGTCACTGGGGTAACTAATTACAGTCTGTTTGTGTAAGTGATGGCTTATTCCTCACGTGACACTGTTAGCACCTAAAATTCACACCGTGTTGAAGAAGAGGTGGGCCAATTGGCTGGCTGATTTTCCAGCCCTCTTATTGGCTGCTCCCATCTTCTCCTCTCCAGTGCTTTTTGGCAGGTTCAACATGCTATTGGAGCCATTCTTTCACCCACTGCCGTAATGGAGAAATTAGGAGGCATTAATCTGAGCACAATTCATACCTCACACAAGCGTCGCGATGCCTCGCTTCTAAGAGGCCTGAGGAGTTCAGAGCCATAATTGGCAGAAACGGACAGAAAGCTTTTGATTGTCTTGAGCCCTCCTCGCGTGGTTGTACCTTTTTACGATCCTCAGCATTTGACCTTATCACTTGATTCAGCCAGTTTTGACGTAAAGGTTGGAAAAAATGTTTTTGCTTAAAAAGGCCAGTCCACTCAGAGGTGAGTTTCAGGGAAGTATTTAGCTTCATCTCAAGAGTTCTTCCACACTTTGCTGGTTGCAACCAAAGAATGAATTATGATAAGAACCCCTCACCTTAAATTGCTTTTTTTTTTTAAACCATGAATATTTAAGCACACGTTGGCTTTGTAATTTTCGTAGCCTGTTTGGTTGCAAATCGAAAACACCAAAGTGCATAATGCTCAAGCTTTACTGTTTTATATAATAATAAACTCTTGTTTATTAAACACAGCCATTTGGGCAGTGGTGGCCTAGCGATTAGGACCTTTCCTGTGGGAACAGAAGGTCACAGGATGAAGTCTCAACCTGGGTACTACTGAAGTACCCTTGAGCAAGATACCATTCTGCTACACTGCTCCCTGGGTGCTTTACATAGCTGCCCACTTCTCCATGTGTGCATGATGGGTTAAATACAGAGGTCACGTTTTGTGTGATTGAGTGTGTTCACAATGTCAAATAGTCACTTTCACTTATTTGTTTGCTGTACACAGACGTGTCTTTTATAAAGCCGACTCTTTTTACGTATGTGAAATGATGGAAATGTCTGATGCGCCACATTTAGGTTTTCTTTATTTTCATTTAACCATCCTGGCAGAGGCCATTTGTTTATTGCAGAAGCAATCACACTCTTTTTTTTCCTTCTCTCTCTTTTTCTCTCTCCCTCTTTCTCTCTCTCTTTTTCTCTCTTTCTCTTTCTCTCTCTCTCTCTCTTTCTCTCTGTCTCTTTCTCTCTCTCTCGCTCTCTCTCTCTCTTTTTCTCTTTCTCTTTCTCTCTTTTTCTCTCTCTCTCGCTCTCTCTCTCTCTTTTTCTCTTTCTCTTTCTCTCTCGCTCTCTCTTTCTTGGGGTTCATGTCAGTTTAAACTGATGAATATCTTCATAAGTGTGATAAGTACACATATGCTGGATTAATTAATGCCATGCATCTCCCACGGGCGAGAGCAGCCCACATTTCAGTTTTAACCTTTTCTTTTAAGGCATTGTTGGGTGTATAATTACGCTCTGCTTAATTAGCAAGCTATTAAGGCTACTGATGAGAGTCAGGGTTTCTCTGCAGACAAAAGAAAATAACAGCTGATGGGAGGGAGGCTGGAGGGTCACTGTAGCTAAACTTGGGTTGCCATGCAGTTTGTAAAACAAACAACATGATTAGGATAAAAACAGCACTTGAGGACTATAAAAACAACCCCTTCCGTACATTGTTTACAATCGCTTTAATATTGCAGATTTAAAGCACTTCCTGTACCTGTGCTTTTCTCTCTCTCTCTCTCTCTCTCTCTCTCTTTCTCTCTCTCTGCTGATCAGAGTCTGGCTTGGCCCACTGTGCCATACTGGCATAGATAGAGTCGGGCGCGAGGATAGTCATCTCTCCCTCTTACACGAACACATTCTCCGAAAAGGGAAATTGATTGGGCTTACAAACAATAATCAGCCGCTGTTATTTGTATCCTTGGCTTCCGCTCATGGCCACAGGCTGTAGTTAGAACTCAGACAGACAAAACTCTTGAATTAAGAGCACATAAAGCATATGAAATCTTAATATTTCCATTCATTCTCTGCATCGCTCATACACTGGTTTATGAATCACATGTTGTCCTTTTTTCGGCCCATGACTCAACCTTTCTGCCTAAGCAGCTCACTTTAAATGCAGTTGCATGCTCACCACAAGGCACAAGGACCTTGTTCTCTAGCCCTTGTGCTGAAGAGTCGCCAATATATATGCTGTTGCATGTCCATGTCAGATTGAGAGCAGGAAAGCAGCGATTCAAGCGAATGTCTGCTGTCCTGTCAGAAAGTGAAGTATGCAAAGGATTCTTTTCTGGAAGATTGACTTTCTGTGATAAAGCCACAAATGACAAAATACCCAGATTGGGACAGAATGTATTGGCAGTACACTCTGAATGTTAACCACTGCCCCCTTTGCTTTTATCCCCTTTACACTGATTTTACTGGGAAAGTGTATATTAAAACCCACATACTTTTTACCTCAGCACTGAAGAGTTAACCCTATTCTGCGCAGGGGTGGGTTTGGTCATTTCCGCCTTGTTTGTCCATAACTTCAGAAAATTGATCAAGACAAACGTACCATAAAGAGAATTGAGTTTAATTTAGAAAATAATATTTTACTTTATATTTTATTCTGAGTTTAGTTTGTATTTTTTGTTAGAAAATAACAAAAAATAACAAATCTCTTTACTTTCGAATACATTCAAAAATACTGTATGAATCTCTTCCAATTTTTTTTTACAAATTTACAATTTCAAAGTGATAGAAAAAATTGTTCATAGTTTTATGTCATATAATGTACGACGAGGGAGAATTTCTGTCTAAAGTTCTGTCTAAACCTGCAGAAATGGCATCAGGCAACCATTCAAACATGAAAAATCCCCCAAAACAAGTAACAGGCTGCATTGATCAAACATTAAACAATAATTGATCAGAATGTAAAACACAGATTATTATTTTTTAGCTTTACTCCTACAACTCAAACTCTACTGTAAACGCATTCTTAATTTGAAGACAGCCATGTTATTGTAAGTTGAATCATTTAATCATTTTTACAGTGTGTACCTGTATGAACAGTAACGGTGTCACAGACAGGGCCTGTGATGGCTTGGGCCATACAGATGATGGGATGTGTGGTAGAGAAAAGAGGTAAAGAGAGGAACTAAGCCTTCAGGGTTGCAGAACGCCTTACTCTACTAGTCTGGCATACTGCTCTGATTCTGTGTGTGTGTGTGGAAAGAGAGAGTCTGTCTCCCATCCCCAGACACAGTGGGGGGAACATGTTGTCCAGCATTGCCATGACGATGATGCCCCAGAAGGAGATTATGATGATGCGTCCTCTCTTTTTGGCTCCCTGCCACTCCTTCCCATCTGTCCTCTGTCTTCATTACAGTGGTGTGTGTGAGGGAGAGAGGGAGAGAGAGAGAGAGAGAGAGAGAGAGAGAGAGAGAGAGAGAGAGAGAGAGAGAAAGAGAGAGTTTAGTTGTGACATTCTTAGAAAGGACTGTCATGGGAGACGTATAGTAGTAGCCTTGTATTTTCACCCTTTATTGAACTGCAGGGTAAAATGCAATTCAGGTTTTATTCCATGTCTCTGTATATTTATGCATTATTACTATTTTCCATATTTGATTGTCTAGGGTCAGGTAATTGGTCATAAAACCATATTCATTTAATCCTTCATTCATTTTCCAAACCGCTTCTTCCATTTCGGGTCACAGGGGAGCTGGAGCCAATCCCAGCTGACTATGGGCCCAAGGCGAATGTGCAGTAAAAGTGACTATTTGTCAAGGTGAACACACTCAGCCACCCGGGGAGCAGCGTAGCGAGACAGTACCTTGCTCAAGGGTACGTACCTCAGTGGTGCCGGGATTGAACCTGCGACCTTCAGTTGACTGGGGCAAGGTCCTAATCACTAGGCCACCACTGCCCACATTTGTGCTAGAAGAGGGGATATGATGTGAACGTTCGTTACTGTTAAAATAACTGCGGGAGGAAGAACCTTTTACATTTTCAGTCATATTCTTGTCACGTTCTCTGCACTGAAATGGAAAAAAACTGACACTCGAGCCGGTGGAGACTGAATGTAACCGCAATGTAAATGTGAACATAGTATAATGATTCTGAATATCTGATGCCTTGCTACAAACCACAAAACTCTCGAACCTCCTCTTCCTTTCCCCTCTACCTACGCCGTAATGATGACTTGCTGTTGTTGCAGCAGTGCAGCTCTCTCCTGCGTTTGCTCTCTTAATTGCATCACCTTTCCTTCAACTCCGCTGCGGCTCCTTTTTCAGAGAGGAGCCCGAAAAGCCCCCTTTTTTCCCTGTGTATGCACTGAGGCATGTACTCCGCACACTTCTGCTATGTAATTGCTCACAATTACAGTGCATTAGCAGAAGACGGGGGTTTTTTTTGATCATCCTAAAGAGCGTTTATCAAGTGCTCAACTAAACGGATCGAAGCTGTTGTATGTGTTAGATTTCATAGCACATTAGGCTATACAAACATCTCTCCCCACATGAAGCGTTTTCTTCACTTTAGTCAAGTTTTTTATTCCTCCCTAGGGCAAACACGCCTAAGTATCCTAAGCAACTGATTTTTTATTTTTTTTTCTTTGCCTGCGTATTTTGATGTCACTGCTTGTGGCCTGACTGTTGCCTGCAGAGAGCAAGAAAATAGATCCACTGGAATGAGGAGAAACAGGCCATGTTGAATCAGAGCTGGTGTAGAAAGAGAGATAAAGGGAGAAACAGGTGTCAGTATATTCCCAGATTATATTGTGAAAGTGAATTGTGAAATCTGTCATTGTGAACACACTCGATCGCATGAAGTGCACCACAACGAAATGTGACCTTTGCATTTAACCCATCACACAGGCACATGTGGGCAGCTATGAACAGCACCCAGGGAGCAGTGTAGCAGGACAGAACCTTGCTAAAACACTTGAGGACCTTCTGTTCACAAGGGCAAAGTCCTAAGCACTAGGCCATCACTGCCCAGAATTTGCCTAACCCTGTACAGTACTGTCCAAAAGCCTTCAGCCCCCTGAGAAAACGATATTTAAATGCCGTTCATTACAGTAAACAGTGATGCTTATACTGCATGTGTCAGTGTGTTGGCTTAAGCGTTCCCATCGCCGTCCTCCTAGCCTAGTGTGACTTGTTGTTCCCATCAGATGGCTGGTCTGGGCTCAATCATTCCTTCATTAGACGAAATCAGGTGCTGCTGCAGAATCTTTTACTCATCCAGGCAATGACTGAAGGCATGGAGGAGAAATCTTGACCCAGACCTGTGTTTGACCTGTTTCGTTTCACTGCAATCCTGTTCGTTTGCCTTTATACTAGTGTTCACTTTGTTTTGCAGCAGAAAGGAACTCGCTGCTCAGAAAAATGACTTTAAACTATGGACATAGGTGCCTTTTGCACAGTACTGTATACCAGCAGTGCCTCTTAAGTGTAGCACACTTGCCAAAATAATTGTCATTCTGATTTCAGCTGTGTGAGAGAGAGAGAGAGACAGAGAGAAAGAGAGTGGCATGAGCGAAAGACAGAACAGAGAGAGAGGGTGGCTGGAAGTGCCGGAGGAAACGCTGGCAGGGACAAAGAGGGGAAAAATGGAGAGATGAAAGGCCAGCAGGACAGACACAAGAGGGGACAGTACTACATGGAGCGTTCGAGAGCCGTGGTGGGAGGGATGGAGGACGTGAGCGAGCGAAGAGGGAGAGATAAATGAGAAGAAGGAAGGATGGGGCAGCAGGCTCTCTCGCCATAGGAGGCAGGCTTTAAGTAGCGTACTTCCCCTGCTTCCTGTGGGCTATAAGCCACCTACAGTTCAAATAATAATCAAAAGGAAAGCTGTCGACAGAACAGCGCAGTGTGGCGCACCAGGCAGGGGGACTGACACACACACCTACACACACACACCCGCACACATACAGAGGAGAAGAGGAGATCTGTGGGGTTTGGAGAATTTAAAGATGAATTTTAGATGATCTCTCAGCCCTGGCCACCTCAGTCGGTGTCTGCTGGAAAGCGCCTTTAAAGGATATTGTGATCAGATTAAATACTACATTTGAATATTTCATGAACAGCATCTGCCAAGGGTGAAGGAACCAAACAGGTCCATTGGGAACCTGTTCCGTGGCTCAAACATAGGATCTGTGACCGTCTGTTAGACACCAGTTGAAGTGCAGAGAAAGTGACTATTTGTCATTGTGAACACACTCAAGCACCACAAACGTGACCTCTGCATTTAACCCATCACATGTGCACATGTGGAGCAGCAGGCAACTATCAACAGCTCCCAGGGAGCAGTGTAGCAGGACGGTACCTTGCTCAAGGGCATCTCAGAAGTGCCCGGGCCGGGACCTTCGACCTTCAGGTCCAAAGGGCAATGTCCTACCCACTAGGCCACCACTGCCCACACACACTATGTATGTTTGTGTGGACATATATATTTTGATCTAAAGAAACTAGAGGTGCAGTAGGACATGAAGCCTGATTAGCATCTACATGGCAATTCTCAAACAGGTTGGTTATTAGTCCTGAATTGTGAATCTAGTCGAATTTCACTCTGTTGAGCACTGGTTTTTTTACGTGGTCGACTTAGAAGTTCTCCCACATAAATAAGAGCAGCCTTCTACAAAGCCCATACTAAAAAGCGGTATGGAGTCTGTATGTATGTGCGTGCGGTTGCTTGCGTCTGTACATTTGGGAGTGTTTTTCTCCCGATAACCCCTGCTTGCCACATTTTTTTCTTCTACTGCCGAATTAAGATAAGAGCTCTATTTAATTAAACTGTCACATGGCCGTACCTTGAGGAATAGCTGAGGAAAAGCTATTTTAATTGGGAAGCTTTTGTTTGAGTACATAGCCCAGCCTTATCCATCCACCATCGTGTCGGAGGGACAGAGAACAAATGTCAGGCCAGCCCAGCAGACGGAAGAAAACGAAGATGGTAAGATGTATGTACGTAGGACGGAGACGAAGAGTGTAGGAACTGCTATCATTTGTACTGTCACATCAGAGTCCATTGATGGATGTGGGAAAGCACTCACTTTCTGTGTTCCTCCCATGAAGCCTTTTTCCTTCAGTCTTTCCTTCCCGAGCTCCGCCGGCCAGGGAGTGTGATTAGAGGATCAGACTGAGTAGGTGCTGAGCAGTCCCACGTGTGATCAGTCTTCAGCTGTAAATACCTCCAGCAATTAACACCGATCAGAGAAAGAGAGAGAGAACCCTATTTTGCATCAGAGTCTTGCATGGAAGATCAATTATGGAGATTCTCCATCGCGGAAACGTACACATCCTGGTGCTCAGTCGCTTTGTTATTGCAGAATGGGCTTGCATCCGTCTTTACGCGTGTCTGTCCATGTGTGTGTGCAATAGCATTACCGAGCCACTGGGCCTACCAATTCAAGTTGTTTTCATGTTGTTTTCGTTTTTGGAGGAGCAAGCGGGTGGGGGTTGAGGTTAGGTCTAGATTGGCAGTAGCCGGCTCTTGCCTGTAGTCTGGAAGAATCTGGCTGGCCATCTGTGTGCAAGGTGCTCGAAATCCGACTTGATTAAAATGTGCAAATCTGGAGATCAGAGCCCCCTCCTGATCTTCTATATTTCTTTCACCAAGGGAGCCTGGACGGCATGAGGAGATGAACCCCACCCCCCCCACCCCCCCAACATAATCTAGTCAGGAGCCTGTGATAATGCCTCTTCAGATCAGTGTGGTCACACAGACACGCAGAAAGAGGAAAAAACTATACCGTCTCTGTAGCTAGGCAACACAGTGAGTGATTTCCAAACAAGTAGAACTGATGTCCCTTCTGCTCCACTTTCCAATTATTTCCTGTGAGTGGACTCGTCGTACAGTCTCACTGAGTCGCGTTCATTTTGGAGGTGAAGGATTTCTACTTAGCACAAAGCGAGTAGCGCAGGCCACATCAATAAACAAGCACATGTTTAATTCCCACCACTGTTAGACCAGTTGCCAATCAAAGATCATTTTTACCCAAATCAGCCTGCAGGTGACTGCCGGCTCGCCTCCAAGCCCTACTGAAGTACTAAACCCTATTGCTTTATGGAAAGCAGTACACACCACGCAACTGTTACATCGACCAGACAAGTGTTTTCCGAGCATGCTTCATTGTTCACCGACCAGTTATCCGTTTGGACGCAGGGGGCAGGGGTTGGGGGAGTCACTTGGAGGCAGGTTGATTTATCCTGATTTCACCCGAGGCCTTTTCTTCTTGCACACAAAAAGACCAAGGCCATGTCGTCGTTATTTGCATTTTGTTTGTTTTGCTCAGGCTCACTGGGCCCAGACGCCCAGACTCTCTGGCACGGCAGGCTTGTCTATTTAATTAGCTCGAACTGAGCTAGGACTGAAGTGCTCCGACTGAGACCAAAGAGTGAGATCATATCACTTTGTACATGGTACTCACAAGGTGAGTCCAGAGAGGATATGGCTATGTTATCAGCACCGGGGTGGTGCTTCAGGGCTTTGTGTCATTAATCCAGAGGGAACAGCTTCAGGGACTGGCCGCAGCATGTGCTTTTGAGGAAAAGCAGGCCACCACATGGCCCTGCTTTTACCCAGGTTCCACAAGTGTATTTGGTTGTTTTTTTCAGATACGGATTGATGTCGTCCGGGTGTTGGACACTACATGTAACATGAGTGTTTACAGGCCAGGTGTTTTCCTTTATCAGCTCGCATCTTGCATATCCGTGTTTGAACATTGCTAATCCCGTTCTTATCTTGTGTAAGCCTAGTAATCTTTGACCCTAATCTTAAAGTGCTACAATGATTCCCTACCCCCCACCCCATGGCCACTACGAGGGCTCCCTCTCTGAAGAGATTCCTCCAGCATGGTAATTTGGTTTACAAAACCTTAATATGATTTTACCCTTAGTCCGTCATGGCATGTCATGTGTGCGTTTGTAGCAGTGACATTTTTTGAGTCTCTTTGAAGAGATACCAATCTACATCGAAGGCCATCTTTTTGATATGGGGAAAATAGAATAAAGCAGCAGAAATTTAATAGTAAAGAAAGAACTCCGAACGATTATTCCTCAACAACGCGGCGTCTAATAGTCTCTTATTGCATTGCAGTCAAACATCTCGTTCTAATTTGATCATATTTATGAAACGAAGAGCAAATATATATTTATATGGAGGCTACATTGCTGTGGGGGTCTAGACAGCAAGCAGCACTGTGCTCAGCGGAGGAGGAAACGTCAATGCTAACTCGATGAGTTGAAACGGAAAGCTGCTAGCGCTCTTGCTAGCCAAGGCAGGATATGAGTGGAGGAGATGGAAGACGAGAGTGGACTGGATCATGGCAGGAGTGTGTCAGTTAGCTTTTTAACCGCGTTAGGGCCGAGCCTCGGGAAACCAATACTTCGGATCGAGACCCCCGTCTCAACCCATGTACATCTGGGACGTTTGATTGGCTTAGCTGTTGGGCTCGTGTAGCACTCGATACTTGATTAGTTTTATTTGTTGGGTCTCGTGAACTTGTTTGCTTTGTGTGGCTTGAGAGATCAGATGAGCACAGAAGTTGGAATCTCTCATTATTTCCTTCCTGTCTGAAAACTGAGCAGGAAGCGATGGGCCCGGCTAATGTTGGTCATGTGCTGCTCATCGTCTTGATGTGTTGTCTTTGTGTTTTTGTTATCTCCAGGCGTTGAACGAGCTTCTACAGTGATCCATGTTGTGTGTGTGTTTATGTGTGTTTTGTAGTGGTCCTTGCAGCCCAGGAGCCCACCCTCGCTGGATTGTCATCTTGTGCCATTAAGGTTAAGTGTTCTGCAGCTGTTGCTAGGGCAACATGTCTGTTAGCGAATTACGCCCGATGACAGTATGTACGCGGATTTGACGTATAATTATTTGACCTTAGCTTATTTCATTTGTCACATCTAGCTTTCTCTCTGTCCGTGAGCGGCCTCAATCCCCCTGCATTCCAATAAGAAACAGAGAAAGAGATGAGAGCGTCGTGTATGTGTGTGTGTGTGTGGTTGGGAGGCTGTGGTCAGGCAGCGAGTAAGAGAAAGCAGATTAGTGTTCAGTAATGTTGGCACAGTTCTCCTTCTCCCCGCCTGATACCCACTCAGGAGGCCGAGCAGCTTGCTCTCAATGACCCACAATCAACAAACGGAAAAGGGCCGGCTTCAGTAGATCAATTACCGCCGTGATTACATTCATCAAATGCTTGATTGAAATTCATACTTCCTGTTGAATGAACATTTTTATCTATCACTCGCCTTCTCCCTCAGATTACAGAGGACAGACTCTTGGTCTCCAGCTCCTCTAATGGCAACATTTTCTCTCTTTCTCTCTTTCTCTTCATCATGTACATTGCCTTCCTGTCCCTCGCATGTCTGTTGCAAGACGATGTGGGCAGTGGTGACCTAGTGGTTAGCACGCTGCCTTTGAGACCTGAAGGTCGCAGGTTCGAGTCCCGGCCCGGGCACTACTGAGGTACCCTTGAGCAAGGTAC
>JBBPDA010000039.1:17158733-17170008 GCA_037974385.1 Arnoldichthys spilopterus
GTGTGTGTGTGTGTGTGTGTGTGTGTGTGTGTGTGTGTGTGTGTGTGTGTGTGTGTGTGTGTGTGTGTGTGTACGCACATATGATCACACAGGAGACTCGCCACCCTTCCATCTTCACCTCAGTAAAGTGCACTGCAGCTCAAATGTCAAGCTCTCTCCACTGATTCCCCACTAACCCTCTCCTCTCACTTTCTCCAATCTCCCTGCCTAGGAGACCTCTCCCCTGGGCCCAACTTGGCCTGCTTACCCTAAACGCCCCAGAATTCCGTCTTATCAAAAAAATGACCCATAACCACTCCAACATGGGGCAGAAACACTCCCGCTACAGCAGGTCAATAAGTTAACGCATTATGTCCATCATCTTGGTCCTACACGTGTGTATTTTCACATCATACATTCACTTTGGCATAAGTAGGTACACTCCACTGTTAACATTTTCCCCCCTTCACTGAAAAGAGGGGTTTGATGAATTTGAAAATGCTTCAAGGTTAGCTGCAAGCCCCACACACCCGAAGCAGACTGCAAGGAACTGCAGGGAAAGGCTTTTGTTGGCAAGACACACAGGAATCAAGAACAATGGAGAGTCAGGAGTGGGAGAGGGATGATCATTTTTCATGGCACCATTTGGCCTTTTCCATAGACGATGTGAAGGAGCAATTTAATATAAGATTAATGATGATAATAAGGTCAAACGTTGATCGTTTATTCTCAGTCGTGTCCTTTGAAGAGTTTTTCCAAAGGAAAACACAGGACGTATGCTTTGGGGAAGGTAAACACCGTTACCATTGCGTCAGTAGGTGAATAACGCATAATACAGAGACATATGAGAAACGTATTGTACCCAGAAGAACAGACAGAATGTTCAGTCTTTCCTGAAGGGACATAAAACACTGATATGGATTTCACCACCTTAACCGTTCCACGCTTATCTGCTTGAGAGTGTCACGCCATTACATTCTTTCTCGATTTCTGCAGCACTCTTCTATATTGCTTCTGTTGTCTTTGCAAATCCCCAAGCTGCCTCCCCCCGTTTTGAGCTTTTTTTCCCTTTTCAAACATTATTTGCAGGGCTTATCCTGCTGCTGAAACTCAGTTACTTTCTGATGAGGGAACTCAAAGTGTTGTTAGCTAGGTGCAAATAACAAACACATGCACACAGCAGCCTGTGTTGTGTGTCGTGAAAGAGTGAGAAAAAGATACATACACACACACACACACACACACACTCCCACATACACACAGCAAATGAAGGAGAAAGCTTAAAGAGAAATAGCGACATATATTTAACAGGCACCTGTGGGAGTAGCAGGAGAGAATGTGAGTGCTGTGTGGCGACAGACATTTTGCAGGGAAAATGGCCATCGGTATCATTAGTCACTTTTTTTTGGGAGCTTCTCTCATGGTGCTCCCAGCAAAACGAAGAGAAAAGCAAACTTAAAAGCTTTCTTCTCATTCAGTAAGACAACTATAGATTATTCATGCATATAAAGTGAGACATCACAAGGCATTTTCAGCATGGATCAGTGCAATAGTGTGAGCGCTGAAAGGACTGGGGTTGGTTTAGTATTAGATTATTGAAAATGTTGCTTTTCATAAATTCATGAGCTCTTTTGTTTGTGTTTCCACTTTCCTTACCTCCCGAAAGAGAGAAATCCTGAGGATATTAAATATACATGAGGAAGTGTTTGTAATGCATAAATCACTGCACTTCCATCCACACACAGAGAGCCGCTGGCAGTGGTCGCCTCACGCAGGGTGTTTCTGTGTGTGTGTGTGTGTGTGTGTGTGTGTGTGTGTGTTTTTACTCTTGCTCAATCTTTCGCGCACACAAACAGTCCTATGTCTGAGCCATGGCTTTACCTCAGCCCTTTGAACATTCATATTCACAGAACAGCAGCTGCTCATCTCCCTATTTTTCCTCTCTCTCTCTCTCTCTTTCTCTCTCTCTCTCATTTTCTTTCATTTATTATTTTTATTATTTCACATTTTTTCATTTAAAACCTTTTTTTTTTCCTTCTCTCTCTCCCCATGTCGCAATTTGTGGACCCATTTGACACGCTATCAAAAAAAGGCCCAATAATAATCCAGAACGGTTTCTTCAGAGTGAAGATGAAAGGGGTGGAGATATACACGCACAATCAAACACTCTTACAGACTCACACAGACACACACACGCACAAACACACACGGAGCGCGGCAGTAGGCGCTTGGCTGAAAGATATGGCAGGGCTGCCTTGGGAGAGCTTCAAAGCCCAGTGACATAAATTTATGATTGCAGCACCACACTTTTTTGCCAAAACGAAGCTGTTGTTGTTTTGTGTGTGTGCTTGGGGAAGGAGGGGGGTGGGGGGGTGGGGCTGGAGTCCTCACTGCCATCTCCTTGATCATGTTCATGGAAAACGCTCACTCACTCAGCCAGCTGGTACCCCTCGCTCCCCTGAAAGCAGGAAGACCTTTATATAATTAGACTGCGAATGCTTGTGTGTGCGGATGTGCGGATGTGTGCCATCCTGAGTACTATATAAAGCACATATACTCTGTTGATGTTGGCACTAGTGAGGTTTTTTTTCCTGTTCTTTTTCAGGTTCAGCACTCAGAAGTTGAGTCTGTATTGTTTTCCATGCTCTTCAAATGTAGCACAGTATTTTTATATGCAGTGAGAAATAAATTACAATCTTTATTGACAGTCCTGTCTGCACGTTTAACTTATTCTGTCAAGAAATGACAAAATATCTTTAAAATATTCTAAATATTTCTCCTCTCCTAACACTGACAACGCACTTCATTAGGTAGACCTACCTTGCATCTACACTCACTACAGCTGCAGATTGTTTTTTAGCAAAACAAGTTTACTTTTATAGCAAATTATCATACACAGAGGTCATTCATTTCGCTTTACAGGGGAAAGTAAGCATAAAAAGAAAAATGAGCAATAAACATAGGAATAAGATCAGATTAGAAGAAATACGACTAAGATTTAAAATTAAGACAATGTAAACGTGCATGATAAAGTACATCCAATTGGAGTCTTTGTTGACTAAAGGGTTTGGAAAATAAGGCAGTTTTTAACGTTTTAAAGCAGGCAGTAGTTGGGACAGATCCCCATGGGGAGCTGGTTCCAGCAGTGGGCAGTATAATGACTGAATGCCATTTCACCCTGTTTAGTTACAGCTCTTGGCACCACTAGCTGACGTGCTACTGCTGATCTAAGAGACCATCCAGGCTGGTTTTCATCAAACATGACTGATAAATATTGAAACTATTGACTGCCTTATTAACAAAGAGTATTAGTCGTTTTGGCATTTTGGATAAGCTGTAATTGTCTGATGGTGTTTTTGGGGAGACCAATGCAAAAAAACATTGCAATAATCGACCCTGCAGGATATAAATGCATGAATGAGTTTCTTTAAGTCTCACTTTGACACAAAATCTCTAAGCTTAGCTGTGTTCTTGAGATGCCAGAATTCTGATATAGTTTTAGTTTTAATATGATACCTGAGATCTTCATCTATGATTATACCAAGGTTTCGGGCCTGAGTTGAGGTCTTTTTGGCCCTAGATTCCAGAAAGTTGCAAACTTTCTTCTTTGTTCCCAAACAGATCTATCTCTGTCTTGTCTTTAACTGAAGGCATTTTTTGTATCCGACCTTTAGACAATTCATTCGTAGTTTTATTATTACAACTGCAGACTGCAGTTAGCCCGCTTTATAGCTTTCATGAATGGTCAGGACCCACAGAGAACCAGCAGTGAGCATGTATTAGCTATATGTGAGTGGTGGTTGATCATAAGCACAGCATAGTAGTGGCATGTAGTGTGTGGTGCACATGTATTCAGTTGGACTACCTCACACATGCGAGGTTATTGATGGTGGTTCATCTGTTGCAACACAGTTTAGTCATACTCCTTTATTAATAATCCTCCTACAGGACACTGTTATGGATATTTATGATTGGTAGACTAGTCTTGGTGTCACTGAGGGAGTTAAAGACTAATTGTAAACACAGGTCATGTATAAGGTGATTGGGATGTTTGTAGATACAAGATAGATGTACCTAAAGAAGCGGTTCATCAGGATACTACATTCATTTTCTACGATTTTTTAGAATCTAAGATTAGAATTTGCAGTTCTATCAGAATGTATACAGTAACTGACCCTTTATACCCTTAACTGCAGCGAATATGACATGACAGTAAATCTACTGTAATCTAATGTACTCTTGCTCTCTTTCTTGTCTCTCTGCAGAAGAGGATTGCGTGAACTGCACAGATGAGTGTCGGGTGCTGGGTCACTCGGACCGCTGCTGGATGCCCCAGTTCCCTGCAGCGGGCGGGGGAGGAGCCGGTGTCCCCCAGGCCGAGGGTTCCGACTACCGCACCAACCTGTTTGTCCCCGCAGGCATGGAGGCTGTAGCTGTGGAACCCGAGACCTACGAGACAGTGGGCAACCCCAATGGCAAGAAGACTTTCTGCACATTTGGCAAAGAGAGGCGGGACCACACCATCCTGGTGGCCAATGTCAAGCCTTACCTGAAGGCCAAGCGTGCCCTCAGCCCCCTGTTGCAGGAAGTGCCCTCGGCCACTTGCAGTCCTACCAAAGGCTGCAACAGTGGTTCGCCATGCTCCTCCGCCAAAGGTGTGGCAGACGGGGCCGAGGGCAAGCCCAGCACTAGCCACCACTATGGCGTCCCCGATGGACAGTACGCCTCGCCCAGCAAGCAGAGCAGAGAGCAGGGCTACTCGGACCCCGTGGCTAAAGTCCTGGCAGAGGCACGCTCGCGGATCAGCCAGGAAACAGCAGCTGAGATGCAGGACTGCGCCCTGGAGCAGGGCGGGGGCGAGCTTGGCCGAGGTGGCGCCATGGACGCAGACCAAGTGGTCAGAGACATCGATAAACTGCTACAGGACTGCAGAGGGAACGAGGTGAGAAAGTGAACCGGCTGATGCTTCAGACTGCTAAAAAAGCTGAAAAAGGAAAGCGGTAGGAGGGACCAGAAAGCACCACAGCTTTGAAAGAACACTCTCTGAGAGAGTGGAGCGCACACGGTGGTTTGGCATACGAGGACACAAAAGACGTCTGAAGTACAGTCTCATTCATAAAAAAAAAGAAAAGAAAATGCCAGGTTGTCTGGACGCCATGTTGTAATTTGGGGAAGGGGAGGGGATTCTTTGAGAGTTGCAGAAGTTGCTGCTTCTGGCTTCTAGCAAGCTTTTTCTTCAAGTGCCCACCAGCTAAAACTTTCATTCTGACATCTTTCGTGGAACAATGAATGGCGTACACCGCCTATCCAGGCCCGAGGGGTCCTGAGAAAATGGTTTGTTCTGACAATCGCAGCTTAACGCAGGGAGCGGATCAAACACCCCCCAAACGCGGTTGGACCTCAACAAAGCAGAACCACGCTCCTATCTTTTAAGACTTTGTATTATCAATGTATGAAGTGCAACATATCTCTGATATCTGAACCGTATGGGGGGGTGGGGGCTTCAAAAGGGTGGGCAAGGGGTGGTAACAGGGGGCTTAATTAAGAAATGTAACCATTCCTTCACTGGTCATTTCTAATCACGTGTTAGGTGTGTTTCCTCCCCCCATGTATACGTACATATGGAACATTCCAGAATGGTGAAACTGTTACTCTTTCACTCATTGGTCTTTTGTGTGAACGCTGTCTTTAACCGTCTTCAATTCGTCACTTCCTTTCTAAGTGACTTTCACGTGTCCAACATTTAAATTAAGGCAATCACAATCTTGTATATTAGGGACATATTTCCTCAACTGTGAAAAAAATATATATCTATATAAATATATAGATAAATATATATAAATATATGAACTTATGTATAGTGTCCAGATATTAACAAAATATTTATACATTTTCTAAAAAATGAAAAGAAAAAAACAAAAGACGGAATCGGAAACATGTGCACCGACACTGAAAACGCAGTTGGTATTTATTAAACTGCAAAGGACACTGCTTTGGATTTAAAGAAAAACGTCAAAAAAGAAGAAGAAAAAAAAACAAAGAACAAAAAAGGAAATGTCCCTTCACATCGTCACTTATACACAACATCATTTAATGTGCGAAATGTATCCAATTTAATGTGTTTACATCAAAACGACATATTTTTATTGTTTTTTTTTTCTCTGCAATTTCTGTGCATATGAGCCAAATTGTTACGTGTACAAGAGCTATATTGTGTATTTTATTAAATTAATATATAGTTGTGTTGCAATATACATGGGCTTATATTGTATTTGGCAACTGTTGCCTTAGTAGCCGTCAAACTCTGTGAGTTTCATTTGCTATTGGGTTCGTTTGTTTCTTCCTCGTCTTTCTCTCTCTCTCTCTGCTCTAACGTGCTGGCTACTGTACGTCTGGCCACGCTGACTGTTTTTTATCACGATTACGATTATCATTACGTTTTTCAAATGTTCCGACAGACGCTTTTGCTTTGTCCGAAGCTCGTTGAGCCAGCACATTTATATCCAAAACGAAACAAGAGAAACGTCCTGCAGTCCCGAGTACCTTTTTTTTTTTTTTCAATGCAAACCTACAGGGCAGCTATTTTTTTAATTGCCGCAGTTTCCTCTCAATTTTTTTTGCCTCTTTTTTTTTCATTCCTGTCAAATCAAAACCTGACATTTGTGATGATGCAGCGTCCCTGGCTAACGTTTATGATACTGCCTTACTCATATGGAGAACTCATTGTGACTGCAGTGCACTTGACTACAGGCGGGATGGGTTTTTTTTGGGAGGGGGGGGTGGTATGGAGAAGAATGTGCTATTTTGTTTTGTATATAAGGACCAAAAAAGGTTCCGTTCCAGCAGTTTCTGTGTTGGGTTTCTTTAAGTGTGTTTTCATCATCACAAGCCCATCGGAGTGTATCCTCGCTGAGTCGTACGATGCTTGACACCTGGGCCTCCATCCTGGTCTTTTGGGGGGTTTTTGATGTGTTTCTTCCCTTCTGAGTGGAGCATTGTTGTAGCAGTAGAGATTTCAACTATCGCCTTTATTTTACACTTTACTGTTGGCGACAGCCTCGCGCGCTCACCTCACACCATCGCTTGTCTTTCTAAGCAGCACATCTTTGGCTTTTTTTTTTAATCAGGTGCAAACTAAATCAGCAGCGGATACTTTCCCTCTCACGTAACGGCCAAAAAAGGAGACAACCGCTAAACAGACGGCCCGAAGTGGCCCCTGGATCAGGCCGTGCCCAGACTGATGAGCGTTCAGTGCTTTTCCATCTCTCCATCGCTGCAGCTGTGCACTGCCCCCCACCCCTCCCCTCCCTACCCCACCCCGACCCTTCTGCATTGTGACTGTGTACTCAAGTGAACTGTTGCTCACAACAGGACCTGGAGAAGAAAAAAAAAAGAAGAAAAAAGCCAATGATCGACTATTTGTCATGTGATGCAGTCGCCCGAGGAGCAAGTTAAACACAGGCCGCCCTCTGCCGCAACCACGGTGTTAAGAAAAGACTATTATCCTTCACACAGGCGTATTGACATATTTATTCATTCACTTATTTATTTATTTATTTCGCTGCCGGCGCATCTCCTATCCCGGCAGAAAGGAGGCACGCTCTCGTTCCCTTTTTCTCTCCCCCCTCTTCCTTCTTCTTTTTTTTTTTTCCCTGGTGCAGTGGGTTTATCAATACGGAGAACTAGCGAGGTAGGAGTTCAGTGTGAGGAGGAGAGGAGGGGAAAAAAAAGCTTTGTGTTGGTTTCTAAATGAGTTTTGTTTTTTTTTCCCTACCCCGAACACTGACGAGTCTGACATTTTTTGACACTCCCGACATAACCGCAACAAATAATGAAAGGAGCCGCGGCGGCGCGCACCTCAGAACCTCTAACGCGTGAGCGCCCTGCTTCGCTCACTCATCAGCGTATAGTGCGACGGCGCACGCTCCCTTTCATTTAAGCGAGCATTGCCTTCAAGAAACATGAAAGATTTTAAGAGCGTTTTTAACCCAAAGCCAGACAGATGGAAATAACTTCCCCGCTTGTCGTTCGTCTGCGTTTGTTTTTCCCCCCCTTCTCATGTGCTTTTTTTTTTTAATCCAAGTCTACTCATGGCTTGCAAAGGTGTGTGTATGTGCTTGTGTGCGTGCATATATATGTGTGTGTTTAGCCTGCCTCTGAAACATTTACCCCTTAAAAAAAAATAGACAACTGCCTTCTTTTCACCTGCCAAATTTGAGCGCAGCTCTAACATCCAGCCACATTCACAACTACCTGTCCCAGAGTTCACACCTGCTGGCTTGTGCACTTCGGTAAGTGACCGAGTGTGTCCCTTTTCTTAAATAAAAAACACTAAAAATGCACAATTTCTGGAAGATCCCAACAGCCACACCATGCTAAGTACAAACACACACACACACACACACACACAAAAGTGTGTTTACATATAGTGAAGGTTTTCCTATATATCACACGCCCACATTTTCACATTTAACTGTAAATCCCACAGTTCAGCAAGTTCACAACACACGGTTTCGCACTCTAGCCAAAACCCCAGTGTGGACTTTGGGACAGGACCCTACTTCGTCCAGCAGACGTCAGTAATCAAACTGGTTGTCGAATCAAGGAACAATTGGACAGTGGTAGTTCAGCCGACACCTTTCACCACCCTGAGACCTGTACGTAAACACAGTGATGCAGCGCGGTGGAATGCATGGTTTATTACACCAGCCTTGCGAGCTATTGCTGTCTAATATAGTGCAAGTTGCTGAGGTCAACACATAGTTTGAGATCCAGCATAATGCAGTGCACCCTCATTATAGTCTAATTACACCGGGTAGGCATGGGGAGGGATTGATCGCTGCATTAGTCAGACTGGGGTATTTTTGGCCATCAAAGTCTGGCGCTTCAACGCGTAATTGAATGAGACCCATTTTAGGCCGCCACTCAAAAAAAAAAACAAAAAAAAACAAGCACACACACACACCTTCCTTTTCTCCCACTGCTTCTAATCCTTTCCTCAACACACATACGCACACACTCACCCAAAAGGGATCCATGATGCGCTGGGCAAAACTGACAAAAAGAAGCGAGGCATACATTGTATGGATAAGCTCAACTGCTATTGTCTAAGGCTGTGTTCTATGTGGTCTATCTGAAAAAAAAAACAAGCAAAAAAAAGAGAAAACAATAAAAAAAAGCTTACTAATACATATGGCTCCTGATTGTGTGCACTGCACATCAACACTGGCAACAAAATCAACATGCCTCCTCAGCTCTTGCACGCGTGCTGAAAGAGTGTGAAGAGCAGCCTTATTATTAAGGCACTGCAGGACAACTGCACGATAACCTCACTCATTTGCTAAACACATCCTCTGTATCTGCGGTGTGTTTGCTGCATTGCATATAATTACATGCAAAAAAATGTCTCTCCCCCCCCCCCCTTGCTCTTTGTTTGCTGTTGCTCCAGCTTAAAGGAATCTGGGTTTTTTTCCTCCACCGTGCACGGATGATATCTTTAAAGTTTCGCTTTAGGCTAATGATTCTTAATTTATCTCATTAGTTCACATTCCCACCACACAGGGAGATTAAAGAGGCGCGCTGGCCGACAGGCACGAGGCAGCTCGGGCGGTTAAAGTGGAGCGCGCGCAGACTCCAGAGCACACCGAAGGCGCTTTAGAGCTCGGCCCAGCTCCTGCAGGCTCCTGGCCAAAGCAACCTGCGGGCAGCTTTACCGCGCCTGGGCTGCCGCTGCTGCTGCTGCCTTGCTGAAATGACAGACAAGCGGCTTTACTTAAATACGCCACCCTCCCACCCCCAACAACACCCTCCCCCAGATGCATAAACCGTCAGAATGTTTGTCTTGTTTAGCAAAACAGGCAGCGTTTTGTTTCCAAGTGACCCAGAAATGTAGGCAACCAGAGCACCATGCTAGAATTTCAGAGCTCAGCAGAAAGTGGCCATCGACAGCAGGCTATTTTCGGAAAATGCGCACTAACAGTGGCTGGCGCGGATGTGAAAACGTGAACTGACGTCAAGAAATGAAAGATGGCCAATAAAACGCAGGGGGAAAACACACTACAAGATCCTGGTTTGCCATCGGGGCGGCAGGCCATGCTTCAGCAGCGCCGAGCCAAACACACAGGCAAGCTTTGAATAGCAGGATTTTGGAGCAGGGGGCCCTGTGCAGCTGCAGGCTCTGTAGGGGCCCCCCTCTCTTTGAGAAGAGGCGGGGGAGGGTCTTCAATATTTTTCATGGATGCACAAAGTTAAAAGTGCGAGATGAAACACTGATGCATTTGTGCACTTACCCCGAGTCGATCAGGCAAACTGTCTGAGTTTTGCTTCTTTAGTTTCGCGACAAGGTTAGTCGCCCAAATCCTCTTTCTCCAAATGTCTCTCAGCCCACATCCAGTTCTCTATCGACGTGACACATACGTAATGTGCTTTAGAACATACGATGGCTAACTGTGAGCTACAAAAATGAACGAAATGTCAATGTTAACTGAACACTGCGGGCAGTCTTTGTGGACCTCAGGGCCTGTGCTCACTACCAGTATCCAGAATCAGTCTTTTGTGACAATGAGCATCATAAATATGGTGGAATCTGATCCAAGATCAGTCTGCTTCAGCCCTGGGGTGGTCTAAAATGGCTTTTGTTTCTCAAAATAAAGCTCACAGCAAGTCTGAATCCAACACCCCATCAACCACCTTAATGAAGAGCTGGATGCAGCTGGGTGCAGTGGGCTGAGGAAACTTGGGGATGTATTTAGGGAAATGATCTGGGTGACTATTGACCTATAGTGTTGGTTACCAATCTTAGCCTGTCTTATCATGTCTTGGCTGATCAACTACATATGGGCTAATTGGGACAGCTCAAGTTGTGTACATTTAATTTTTTTACAGACCATTCAAATTTAAGTCAAATTATTTTTATTTTGTCAATATTTCTCACAGTAATTATTTAAAGGCTGTACACCAAAGTGAACTCCCTTAAGAGCCCCCTGCGTATTCCCAGCTGAAGGCCCCTGCCATGGAGCTCGATATTTAACAATGTCAGTGTGGATCATCTCACTGACATTAAGCGATATTAACATTTCTAGCTGTTTCTTTTTTAACAGCTTATGGTCACAGTCTTGTTTGGAAACCTGCTCAAGAAGCTGAAAGCTATGCGAAGGCTACACTGCCTGCTGCGTCTCGACCCTGCAAGAGATAAAGCTGCATAATGTAACCAGTGGGACGCTATTATTGACGGCCTGCTCAAGTCAAATACATGAGGAACTATGCGCCTGCTTTTGCAAGTTCGTGGCCAATTAAG